>CM050171.1:75206555-75209055 GCA_027410445.1 Discoglossus pictus | reverse complement strand
TAGGTTTTGGACACAGCAAATTTTCTCTTGTTGTATGAAGTGCTCTTTGATATGCCTTTTTCAGCGACATGTTACTATAACCTCTATCCTTTAATCTGTCCTTAAGTTCCAGGGCTCTTTTCTTAAAGATCTGAGTGTCAGAGCAATTTCTTCTCAGACGAAGGAATTCGCCTACCGGTATGGCTTTTAAAGTGGAAGAAAAATGTAAACTTTCAAAGTGCAGAGTGCTATTAGTGGCAGTTGGTTTCCTGTATAGGTCCGTGGTCACATAACCCATATCATTCTTGATTATGGTAATATCCAAAAAATCAATCCTATTAGGATCAATCGTGTGTGTCAATTTGAGATTGAGAGTATTATTATTCAAAGTTGAGATAAATTGTTCAAGATTGTGGACTGTATCATTCCATATAATGAATATGTCATCGATATATCTTATCCATAGTAATATATGTTCTGTGAACATTACATTACTGTCATTGAAGACTATCTCAATGAGAGCAATATAACATCTAATGAAAAAAAGGCTCTTAGGGAAATAAAAGATTGGGATGATGTGTTACTTAAACCTTCAGATAAAGGTGGCAATACTGTTATCTGGCCTGTTACCATGTATATAGAAGAGGCAGAAAGGCAATTGAACAATAAGCAATGTTATGAACGCTTATTTGGTGATCCAACTGATGATTTTGTCCAGATATATGATAATATGATCAAAGAGGGTAAAAATGACAATGTCATAAGTGCGAAAGAATCTGCATTTTTAACAATGAGTAACCCCAGAATAGCAACATTTTATATGTTACCAAAAGTGCATAAAAATCAGAACAAACCTCCAGGCAGACCGATAATTTCGGGAAACGGAAGTCTGGGAGAGAGAGCTAGTCAATTTTTGGATTCAAAACTAAGATCATTTGTCTTAAACTTGCCAAGTTATGTCAGGGACACAATGGATGTCCTGAATAAACTTGATGGCATCCTATTGTCCGCATCCTCATTGTTTGTAACATGTGATGTAGAGAGTCTCTACACTTCAATAGATCACGGAGCAGGATGTGATGCTATCAAGCATTTTCTTGATATGGATACGATTATCAATCAAAGCAGGAATGTCTTTTTAATTAGGATGCTCAAGTTTATCCTCTATCATAACTATTTTGTTTTCAATGACAAATTTTATCTACAAAAACGTGGCACTGCCATGGGGTCTGCAGTGGCACCCACTTATGCCAACCTTTATCTCGGATGGTTGGAAAGTGAGATAGTCTTCAATGACAGTAATGTAATGTTCACAGAACATATATTACTATGGATAAGATATATCGATGACATATTCATTATATGGAATGATACAGTCCACAATCTTGAACAATTTATCTCAACTTTGAATAATAATACTCTCAATCTCAAATTGACACACACGATTGATCCTAATAGGATTGATTTTTTGGATATTACCATAATCAAGAATGATATGGGTTATGTGACCACGGACCTATACAGGAAACTAACTGCCACTAATAGCACTCTGCACTTTGAAAGTTCACATTTTTCTCCCACTTTAAAAGCCATACCGGTAGACGAATTCCTTCGTCTGAGAAGAAATTGCTCTGACACTCAGATCTTTAAGAAAAGAGCCCTGGAACTTAAGGACAGATTAAAGGATAGAGGTTATAGTAACATGTCGCTGAAAAAGGCATATCAAAGAGCACTTCATACAACAAGAGAAAATTTGCTGTGTCCAAAACCTAAAATTAAACAAGATGGTCCCGTAAGATTCATTGGGACATACAGCGAGGATTCAAGTGACATCACTAAAATATTGAATAAACATATTAATATCTTACAGACTGATACAGTCATTAACAAATTTATAGGTGACCAAATTCAAATGGGATGGAGGAGATCTAAAAACATCAAAGACACGGTGGTAAGAAGCCATTTTATTAAAAAGAAGAAAGGATCCACACATTTACCAAATGGAACTTTTGGATGTGGTCGTTGTATGTTCTGCCCCTATATGACTAAAATCAATAATGTGACTGATAGAATGGGTAGAAATAATTGTGGATCACAAGGCGTAATTTATTGTCTTGAATGCCCTTGCCCTTTGAGATATATTGGGATCACGTCACGCACTTTTAAAAAAAGAGTGGGCGAACATATTCGCAACATCTGTAATAGCTTTAGGGACATCACCAATGGAAAAAAATTAACATCAGTCGCTAGGCATTTCCATGAAGTACATATGTCCAAACCCAAACTACGATGCTGGGTGCTCCAAAAAATATCCTTAGGTATTAGGAGAGGAGATCTTGAACAAGAGCTTTTAAAAGCTGAAACAAAATGGATTTCGATACTTGATACAGTTTCACCTAACGGGCTTAATGAATATAATAATTTTGGAGTATATATCTAGAGTCAGATCATACTGACACATGATTTATAAACTTTCTGTCATAGAATGACTATTTGGACATAATTCTACTACTTTGACCCT
>CM050171.1:75169055-75201555 GCA_027410445.1 Discoglossus pictus | reverse complement strand
ACACGGGCCTCAAAATAAGTGCCTGTGTTTCTTTTCCCCTCCTGTCCCTCCCCTGTGTCTCTTCCCCACCTATCCCTCCTGTGTCTCTTTCCACCTCTCCTGTGTCACTTTTCCCCTTGTGTCTCTTTCCCCCCTCCCCCCCTGTGTCTCTTCCCCCCTGTGTCTCTTCCCCCCCGTGTCTCTTCCCCCCCATGTCTCTTCCCCCCGTGTCTCTTCCCCCTCGTGTCTCTTCCCCCCCGTGTCTCTCCCCCCCGTGTCTCTTCCCCCGTGTCTCTTCCCCCCGTGTCTCTTTGCCCCATGTCTCTTTGCCCCCGTGTCTCTTTGCCCCGTGTCTCTTTGCCCCATGTCTCTTTGGCCCGTGTCTCTTTGCCCCGTGTCTCTTCCCCCCCGTGTCTCTTCCCCCCGTGTCTCTTCCCCCCATGTCTCTTTGCCCCCGTGTCTCTTTGCCTCGTGTCTCTTTGCCCTGTGTCTCTTTGCCCGGTGTCTCTTCCCCCCGTGTCTCTTTCCCCCTGTGTCTCTTTCCCCCTGTGTCTTTTTCCCCCTGTGTCTCTTTCCCCCTGTGACTCTTTCCCCCTGTGACTCTTCCCCCCCGTGACTTTTTCCACCCCGTGTCTTTTTCCCCCTGTGTCTCTTTCCCCCTGTGTCTCTTTCCCCCCTCTCCCCTGTTTCTCTTTCTCCCCCCTCTCCCTTTGTGTCTCTTTCTCCCCCTCTCCCTCTGTGTCTCTTTCTCCCCCTCTCCCTCTGTGTCTCTTTCCCCCCCTCTCCCTCTGTGTCTCTTTCTCACTCTTTCCCTCTGTATCTTTCTCCCCCTTTCTCTCTGTCTCTTTCCCCCCTTTACCCCCTTTGTCTCTTTCCCCCCTGTCTCTTTCCCCCTGTCTCTTTCCCCCCTGTGTCTCTTTCCCCTCGTGTCTCTTTCCCCCTGTGTCTCTTTCCCCCGTGTCTGTCCCTCCTGTGTCTCTTCCCCCCTGTGTCTCTGCCCCCCTGTGTCTCTTCCCCCATGTGTCTCTTTCCCCCCTGTGTCTCTTTCCCCCCGTGACTTTTTCCACCCCATGTCTCTTTCCCTCTGTGTCTCTTTCCCCCTGTGTCTCTTTCCCCCCTCTCCCCTGTTTCTCTTTCTCCCCCTCTCCCTTTGTGTCTCTTTCTCCCCCTCTCCCTCTGTGTCTCTTTCTCCCCCTCTCCCTCTGTGTCGCTTTCTCCCCCTCTCCCTCTGTGTCTCTTTCTCCCCCTCTCCCTCTGTATCTTTCTCCCCCTTTCTCTCTGTCTCTTCCCCCCTCTCCCCCCTTTGTCTCTTTCCCCCCTGTCTCTTTCCCACCTTTCTCTTCCCCCCCGTGTCTCTTCCCCCCGTGTCTCTTCCCCCCGTGTCTCTTCCCCCGTGTCTCTTTGCCCCGTGTCTCTTTGCCCCTGTGTCTCTTTGCCCCGTGTTTCTTTGCCCCGTGTCTATTTGGCCCGTGTCTCTTTGCCCCGTGTCTCCCCCCCCCCCCCCCCGTGTCTCTTCCCCCCATGCCTCTTCCCCCATGTCTCTTTGCCCCGTGTCTCTTTGCCCCGTGTGTCTTTGCCCCGTGTCTCTTCCCCCTGTGTCTCTTCCCCCCGTGTCTCTTCCCCCCGTGTCTCTTCCCCCCGTGTCTCTTCCCCCTGTGTCTCTTCCCCCTGTGTCTCTTTCCCCCTGTGTCTCTTTCCCCCTGTGTCTTTTTCCCCCCTGTGTCTCTTTCCCCCTGTGACTCTTTTCCCCTGTGACTCTTCCCCCCCATGACTTTTTCCACCCCATGTCTTTTTCCCCCTGTGTCTCTTTCCCCCTGTGTCTCTTTCCTCCCTCTCCCCTGTTTCTCTTTCTCCCCCTCTCCCTCTGTGTCTCTTTCTCCCCCTCTCCCTCTGTGTCTCTTTCTCCCCCTCTCCCTCTGTGTCTCTTTCTCCCTCTCTCCCTCTGTATCTTTCTCCCCCTTTCTCTCTGTCTCTTTCCCCCCTCTCCCCCCTTTGTCTCTTTCCCCCCTTGGTCTATTTCCCCCTGTGTCTCTTTCCCCCCTGTGTCTCTTTCCCCCCTGTGTCTCTTTCCCCCGTGTCTCTTTCCCCGTGTCTGTCCCCCTGTGTCTCTGTCCCCCTGTGTCTCTGTCCCCCCTGTGTCTCTGTCCCCCCTGTGTCTCTGTCCCCCCTGTGTCTCTGCCCCCCTGTGTGTCTTCCCCCCTGTGTCTCTTCCCCCCTGTGTCTCTTTCCCCCCTGTGTCTCTTTCCCCCCTGTGTCTTTTTCCCCCCGTGACTTTTTCCACCCCATGTCTCGTTCCCTCTGTGTCTCTTTCCCCCTGTGTCTTTTTCCCCCCTCTCCCCTGTTTCTCTTTCTCCCCCTCTCCCCTGTGTCTCGTTCTCCCCCTCTCCCTCTGTGTCTCTTTCTCCCCCTCTCCCTCTGTGTCTCTTTCTCCCCTCTCCCTCTGTGTCTCTTTCTCCCCCTTTCTCTCTGTCTCTTCCCCCCCTCTCCCCCCTTTGTCTCTTTCCCCCCTGTCTCTTTCCCACCTGTCTCTTCCCCCCTGTGTCTCTTTCCCCCCGTGTGTCTGTCCCCCTGTGCCTCTGCCCCGCTGTGTCTCTTTCCCCCTGTGTCTCTTTCCCCCCTGTGTCTCTTTCCCCCCTGTGTCTCTTTCCCCCCCGTGTCTCTTTCCCCCCGTGTCTCTTTCCCCCCCGTATCTCTTTCCCCTCCGTGTCTCTTTCTCCCCTGTGTCTCTTTCCCCCCCCCTGTGTCTCTTTCCCCCCCCCTGTGTCTCTTTCTCCCCCGTGTCTCTTTCTCCCCCGTGTCTCTTTCACCCCCGTGTCTCTTTCACCCCCGTGTCTCTTTCTCCCCTGTGTCTCTTTCCCCCCTGTGTCGCTTTCCCCCCTGTGTCGCTTTCCCCCCTGTGTCGCTTTCCCCCCCTGTGTCGCTTTCCCCCCTGTGTCGCTTCCCCTCTTGTGTCGCTTCCCCCCCGTGTCGCTTTCTCCCCCTCTCCCTCTGTGTCTCTTTCTCCCCCTCTCCCTCTGTATCTTTCTCCCCCTCTCTCTCTCTGTGTCTCTTTCCGCCCCCTCTCCCTCTGTGTCTCTTTCCCCCCCTCTCCCTCTGTGTCTCTTTCCAACCTCTCCCTCTGTGTCTTTTTCCCCCCTCCCTATGGGTCTATTCCCTCTCCTTATGTGCATGCACGGCTCACTCCGCGCAATGCCCATGCGTGCGATCTGATCACCTTTGCGATCCAATCGTTGTCAAACTGCGATTTGTCGCAAGTGAATATATATATATATACACTAGTGACTTGCCTGTGACGGCAATAAAAAGTGAAGCCTGGCAATGCTGTTTGCTCTACAATGGGAGCCTCCCCCCTTCTACTTTACTGGCCTTGCGATGAGCGCCTTTGGTGCTCAACACGGGCCTCCAAATAAGTGCCTGTGTCTCTTTTCCCCTCCTCTCCCTCCCCTGTGTCTCTTCCCCACCTATCCCTCCCGTGTCTCTTTCCACCTCCCCTGTATCACTTTCCCCCTTGTGTCTCTTTCCCCCCTCTCCCCCCCTTTGTCTCGTTCCCCCCTTGTCTCTTCCCCCCTGTGTCTCTTCCCCCCTGTGGCTCTCCCCCCATGTCTCTTTCCCCCTGTGTCTCTTTCCCCCTGTGTCTCTTTCCCCCTGTGTCTCTTTTCCCCGTGTCTCTTTCCCCCTGTGTCTCTTTCCCCCTGTGTCTCTTTCCCCCTGTGTCTCTTTCCCCCTGTGTCTCTTTCCCCCGTGTCTCTTTCCCTGTGTCTCTTTCCCCCGTGTCTCTTTCCCCCGTGTCTCTTTCCCCCGTGTCTCTTTCCCCCGTGTCTCTTTCCCCCGTGTCTCTTTCCCCCCTTTGTCTCTTTCCCCCCTCTCCCCTGTTTCTCTTTCTCCCCCTCTCCCTTTGTGTCTCTTTCTCCCCCTCTCCCTCTGTGTCTCTTTCTCCCTCTCTCCCTCTGTGTCTCTTTCTCCCCCTCTCCCTCTGTGTCTCTTTCTCCCCCTCTCCCTCTGTGTTTCTTTCTCCCCCTCTTCCTCTGTGTCTCTTTCCCCCTCTCCCTCTGTGTCTCTTTCCCCCCCCTTTCCCTCTGTGTCTCTTCCCCCCCCCTCTCCCTCTGTGTCTCTTTCCCCCCTCTCCCTCTGGGTCTCTTTCCCCCCTCCCTATGGGTCTCTTCCCTCTCCTTATGCGCATGCATGGCTCACTCCGCTCAATGCCCATGTGTGCGATCCGATCGTTGTCAAACTGTGATTCGTTGTAAGCATGACGACAAATAACAGTTTGACAATTATAATATGTGATTATATATATATATATATTATATATATATATATATATATATATATATACATTAATATATTTTTGTTTCCTAAATATGTGTCTGTTTTTAGTATGTCGTGTACCTTAATTATTTGTGTTCTCTTATCATTCTATTTTTGTGTGATCTCATCTATATGTCTTTTAATCCCATAAATTCCAAGGTTTCCTCCTTCCTTTTATCTCATAATTATATGTGTTCTCTTATCATCCTATTCTATTTTTATGTGAATCTCATCTATATGTCTTCAAATCTCATATATTCCAAGGTTTCATCCTTCCTTTTCTCCCTCCCTCCCCCTGCAATCATGGAGTTTATTATAATTTCCTGTTTAAGTTTT
This sequence comes from Discoglossus pictus, assembly GCA_027410445.1. Classification (NCBI taxonomy): domain Eukaryota; kingdom Metazoa; phylum Chordata; class Amphibia; order Anura; family Alytidae; genus Discoglossus; species Discoglossus pictus. Next base: position 75,196,932 of record CM050171.1, on the reverse strand, counting down.
TCTACCTTTGGGGGTATACTGCTATCATCTTTAGTGTAAATTTTTACTTCCCATTCATTCAAAATTCTTTCACCTTCTTTCTTGGTATTAATTATAGTTCTTACGTTATCATTAAAAACAATTTCACCGGAAAACCCCATCTATATAGGATGTTTTCCTTCCTCAAAGCGGTGGTAATGATTTTAAATTATTTTCTTTTAAATAAAGTGGAGCCAGATAAATCTGTGTACACAGAAATTTTATCAAATAGTGCTTCCAGTAGTTTATTTTCCCTAGCTGCTTTTAATATAGCTTCTTTATAAGAAGGGAAATTAATTCTAACCAAGATATCGCTGGGGACCACTCCAGAAAGTTTTGTTGGTAACAGGATTCTATGTAAATGATCTATTCTTTCATCTCCTGGAAGCGATACTCCTACTAACATTTGGAAAAATTGAGTTACAAAAGCTTTCCGTTCTATTTGCGTTATTGTTTCTGGAATACCTCTCAGTCGTAGATGATTTCTCCTGCAGTAATCCTCTAGGGTATCTTGTTTTTGTTTAATTATTTTGATCTCATTTTCTATTATTTTTTTTATTTGATCTGTAATTTTTTGATTTTCTAAATAAATTGTTTCATACCTATCTTCCAATGTATCTATACTCTTGGTTAAGTTTTCCAGAGCCTTAGTATCCTCTTCTAAGATTAGAGATTTCTTTCTTTATAGAGTTTTGAAATTCTATAAATACATTTTTCATACTGGAAACCGTTACCATCTCTGGCTCCCCTTTAGGTGCTTCTCCAATACGAGAATCTTATTGTGAGTTAGATGTTTCTAAGCTAGAAGCATTTTGTTGCTGTGAAGTGTCTAATTTATTTTATTTTGCTTTATCAAAAGGGGAAAGGAAAATAGGGTTAATTTTTTGTATATTCTTCTCTTCCTTAGTCTTAGAGATTTTCTGTTTACCAAGATTATACCACTATCATATAGATTCCGGAATACTATTACATTTTGTTACTCAAAGCACTTGCTTAATTATGTAATAATAACAATCAGATCTTGGGGTTTGTTTAGATGCATTAAAGATATTATCTAAGCATAAATACAATTGCTGGAGTAGGATAAAGTTTTGCAACAGCAAACTTCTTTGAAAGTACTCAGTCTCCAGTTAATATGAGCAAGGTTCCAGCAGAGTGTGTCTTGAAGATAAGAAGATGAAAGAGAATACATCTTTATAATTGATAAATATATTTTTTTTCCCCTCCATTTCCTTTTAAAGCGGTAATATTAATATTGCAGGGATATTCCCTATAAAGACTATTTTAGTGCCTCTAGTTGTTAGATATGTTGACTCTTGCCGAACTATGTAGGCTTTATGATGCTTTAAACAGTCCCAAAAAGATTTATATTTCTTTAATTTGCTTTTATAGGCATGTAGCTTAAGCTATATATTTTACACTCCTTAGAGCTGTTTAGAATAAACCACTGTTGACTTATTGCAAGATTCCAAAAATTCCTAAAGAGAATATATCTCAATGAAAATATAGTTTGTTCTCCAACAGATATCACTATGTTAATGTTGTAAGCAGTTCAATCAGGCATTTCCCAAAATATTTATATTTCTTTACTTTGTTTTAATAGATGTGTAGCTTTGAGCTAGGTGTTTAACACTTCTTAAAACTGTTTGTTATAAACCTCTGTTGACTTATAACATAGTTCCAAGAATCCAAAAGAAAATATATATAAAAAAAAAAAGAAAAGACTAATTTATGCCTCAGAAGGTGTTGCTGTGTAGATAATGTGAGTAATTAGAACACCCAATCTCAGACGGTTATGTTTCTTTAATTTCCTTGCATAGGCATGCAATAAAGCTGAGTGTTTTATACTTCTTAAAGCTATTTATAGCAGGTCTCTGTTAACTTGTAACTGTGCTCCAAAAAAAAAGAATATGTCTCAATAAAGGTGTATTTTATACCTCAGCTATTCCTCTATTTAAATAACAGTCAGCTCACACAGACTGACCCAAAAAGGTTTATATTACTTGAATCTGTTTTTTAACAAGAGACATAACTTAAGCTGAATGTTTTGTTTTATTAGAACAATTACTAGCAAGACTCAAAGGGACCTAAAAAGAAAGTGTATCTCAATGAGAATGTAGTTTATATCCAGAAGGCTTTCTTTGATGGAACTACACATAAAATTGAAACCAATAATCCCCATACCAATAACAGAATTTGTGAAATAACTTCAATACAAGCTCAAATCAAGAAGATCCTACAAATTCAAGTAGATAAAATAATCTGGCATTTCCAGCAGAAACAGTATTTCTGAGGAAATAAAACAGGCAAAATATTAGCGAATCAATTAAAATTAAAAACCTCAAAAATTGTTAAAATTTAAGAGCATAATGGGAAAATGTGTATCAAACCAATGTACATTGGAAACTCCTTTGCTAATTATTACAGATGTTTGTATAACCTAGTTGAAAATGGGAAAACCCATAAACCCTCTAAGGAAATGAAAATATTTTTTTTAAGTCATATAAATCTCCCCAAAACATCTGAACTCCAGAAATTGGATGCTGAAATCACCGAAAACTAAATTCAATCCTGTATATCTGGCCTACAAATAAATAAAACTTCAGGTCCGGATGGGTTTCCTAATATATATTACAAGATCTTTTCTCAAACCCTGATTAGCCATTTGAATGAAACTTTTAATGAAATCAAGTCTTAAGGTGAAGCTACAAGAGAAATGTTGGAAACTAATATCATCTTGATTCATAAAACCGGTAAAGATGAAACTAAAGTTGAAAATTATAGACCTATCTCCCTCCTCAACTCGGACATAAAAATCTACTCAGACAGGATTTATCAAGGGTAGATATGGTCCGGACAATACAAGAAAATGAATTCAAATAAAGTCCCAGTTACAGCCCTGTCATTGGATGCCAAGAAGGCTTTTGACAGGGTTAGCTGGGACTATTTGGAACTGGTCTTAGAAATGTTCGGTTTTGTCAGGTTTGGCTTGCATACAGTAATGGCCTTATACAAAAATACTTCAGCCTATACTTCGGGCTATGCTTATAAATCAAGCAATTTCCCCATATCCAATGGGACAAGACAAGGCTGCCCATTGTCTCGCTTGTTATTTGCCCTTATAATTGAACCCCTGGCAGCAGCCATTAGGAATGAGAGTTTGGTCAAGGGTATAGAAATTGGTCCTTTTTAAGAACAAAATTCCATTGTAAGCTGATGATATCATGGTAACTCTGTCCGACACAAAAAAATCACTAAGTAAATTGTTTAAAATTTTGGAATACTTTGGAAGAATTTCCTATTATAAAATAAATACAACAAAAACAGAGATATTGTATTTGAATTTGCCATTAGAACTTAGACTTGAATTACCAGAATTATATACATTTAATTGGGATAAAAATAGATTTTCACACCTGGGTATAGAGTTTATTACAGAACGCAATCACAATTAACTGTATATACATGTGAAAGACGTTACTTCAAATTCGAAAAAAAATGAGTTTTTCATGGTGGGCCGAATTGCAGCGATTAAAATGGTGAGATTACCCAAAATAATATACATACTTACATGTATTCCACTTTATATCAAATATAAAACTATTAAAACATTTCAGAGACTGATTAATCAGTTTATCTACAAGGGAAAAAGTGCTCAAGTTAACATAAAATTATCCTCAAGGAGCTTTGCGAGAGGTGGAATGGCATTTCCAAATCTGTCAGATTACGTCAAAGTAATAAATCTAACTCATTTTCTCAAATTTCTCGCATTAAAAACTCCCTCAAAATATATTCAAATCGAAAGGTTATTATCGGAACCAATTAATCTGAATTTCCTGTGTTGGCAGATATATAGAGTAAAACAATAAAAAAAACTGCCTAAAACTTGTCTACGATTTTGAACTAACAAAAAATGGAAATTAATTCCATTTCCATCTCCTATTATACCAATTGATTGTATTTTTGCTGATTTGGTTACAGAGATAAAAGTTAGCAGTGATATTTAGAAAATTACATTTTTGGGTGATCTTTTTAAAAATTGATTATTTAGATCTCTGGAGGATTGTATAAATAATAACATGATTAAAAAATAGAATTGGCTGCTTTATCATAATCTAAAGCAGGCAGTTCTAAAATCCAAATACAATCAACACTCCTCTAGAGTACTTTCGCAGGCAGTTCTAAAATCCAAATACAATCAAAACTCCTCTAGAGTACTTTCCAGTTTTGAATCATTAATGAAATCTGAATTACCTTTATCAATTTCAAACTGTTTCAAATTATTTAGAAAGTTGTCTGAAAAAGAAAAAACTTTACCGTTGATAAAATGGGAAAGAGATTTTAATACCATCTGGGATATTGATAAATGGTTTGAAGCTTTGAAATTGATAGAATCCTATGTAAAATGTACCCCTTTTAGGGAAATACAATTTAAGTTAGCACAAAGATGGCACATGGTTCCCTCTCTCTTGGTTAAAAAAGACTTTAATAAATACTCAGGTAACTGTTGGAGAGGTTGCTTAGAACAAGGCACACACCTACATATATAGTGGTCTTGTATCATGATCCATCAATTTTGGAGATTATGTTTGGATGAAATTTCCAGGATAACTAATATTGAACTGCATCTAACACCGGAACTTATTCTTTTTCATTTCTGTCCAATTACAGTTAATGAAACACAAATGGGTTTCATTATCCACATTTTATTAATCAAATGGTTAATAACTAAAAATTGGAAAAAGAAAACACTACAAACATGGAAAGAAATTTGGGAGATAACTTTAAGAAATAAACAGCTTGAAATTGGCTTTATAGAACAAAATTGGAAACTAAATAAAAAAATACAATTAAAATTAGCAAGGGAACAGATTCAGACCTAAAATGAAAAGAGAAAGGAGTGAAGGGAAGAGAGGAGATCCTTCCAAAGTTTGCCTGGCCCACCCATGAGACTCACAGAATGTAATGTGCTTTGTGGTAATGTTTGTTTACACTACTTTTATATATACCTTCTGTTTTTTTTTTATCAAAATGTATTGATAAGTAGTGTAGACGTGAATGTGGAGATACAATTAATATAACTGAATGATAGTGATCTGTATATTATCAAGAAATATGTGTTTGAAAACTTTAAGCCTGACTCCAAGCATAATTAAGCAGGAAAAAGTTGTACATCAAGTTCTCAAATCAGAACAAAAAAAATATTTTGACGCCTCTGCAGGACCTTGGAATTCTCATAACACATTGGGGGAAATTGTGTGTGATAGGAGCAATTACATTTCTGGAAAGCCATTGTTGCAGTGAATGATGCAAGGTGTCTGCTTCTGGGCCTTGGTAAGAAAATGGGTGCTGTTTCTATTTCAATCTATCCAGTTCTCTTTAATATGACTTACAGTTCCCTCCTTCTCCAACCCTCTCTTCACTGAACACGTTCTCATGATTCATCTTTGGGGAAGTGATGTAACAAACACAAAATGTATTCCTTTACTTTTCAAAAATTCAGATGTACCCAAAAATGCTTAATGTCAATTTTTAACACAGCTGCTAATATTGTTAATTTGGTAATACTTGACAAACAATTGTCTTTTTTTCTTGGACTACAATGGTTCTTTATCTCAGGTTAAAAATGTCCGCTTTCGTTTATCTAAACTGATATTTATAGTTCACTTTGAAAATCTTAAAAGTATTAAAAATAATACCACATATATAGCTGTCAGCAATACTGGTCGTTGCTAACGTTGCAGGCTCACGCAGTGAGACCGCAGCAACTGCGGCCCTCGTGAAGCAAGGCCCGCAGTTGCTGGCAAGGAGCGCCAAAGGCGCTCCTTGCGCTGGTGGAGATGAGCGTCGTAGGCTCATCCCTACGTCCCGCGGGACAGGCCGCATGGGCCATAACTGCAACCACGAGGCCTCGGCACTACTTGCTTCCTGCCAGGGGAGAACTCGCGATGAGTGCCCCCCAGCCTCGCAGCACCCCCAGTGAAGCACCCCCAGTGCCTCCCCCCCTCCTTCCCCTCAACCACTCTCTCCCCTCACTTACAGTACCTGCATTGCACTGCTCCTGCTGCTGTCCATCGCGTCTTCTGTGTTGGGCCCCGGCATATGCTAATGACGTGACGTCACATGCGCATCACGTCATTAGCATATGCCGGGTCCCAAAGACCCGATGGACAGCAGCAGGAGTCCCAGGGTTCACATCACCCCCTCCTCCCACTCATCATCCTCTCCCTCCCCTCATCCTCTTCCTCCCCTCATCCTCCCTCTCTTCATCCTCTCCCCCCCTCATCCTCCCTTCCCTCATCCTCCTCCTACATCCCTCCCCTCATCCTCCTCATCCTCCCTCCTCCCCCCTGAAAAGGAGGGAGGGAAACAGACACAGGGGGAGAAGAGACACAGGGGAGGTGGGGAAAGAGACACAGGGGAGGTGGGGAAAGAGACACAGGGGAGGTGGGGAAAGAGACACAGGGGAGGTGGGGGAAGAGACACAGGGGAGGTGGGGTAAGAGACACAGGGGAGGTGGGGGAAGAGACACAGGGGAGGTGGGGAAAGAGACACAGGGGAGGTGGGGAAAGAGACACAGGGGAGGTGGGGAAAGAGGCACAGGGGAGGTGGGGAAAGAGACACAAGGGAGGTGGGGGAAGAGACACAGGGGAGGTGGGGGAAGAGACACAGGGGAGGTGGGGGAAGAGACACAGGGTAGGTGGGGGAAGAGACACGGGGAAAAGAGACACAGGGGAGGTGAGGGAGGGAAGAGACACAGGAGATGGGGAAAGAGACACAGGGGTGGGGAGGTGAGACACAGGGAAGGGGGGAAGAAACACAGGGGAGGGGGGGAAGAGATACAGGGAAGAAGAAGGAAGAGACACAGGGAAGAGGGGGAAGAGACGCAGGTGAGGGGGAAAGAGACGCAGGGAAGGGGGGAAGAGACACAGGGGAGGGGGGAAGAGACACAGGGGAGGGGGGAAGAGACACAGGGGTGGGGGGGGAGAGACACAGGGAAAGGGGGGAAGAGACACAGGGAAGGGGGGGAAGAGACACAGGGAAGGGGGGGAAGAGACACAGGGAAGAGGGGGAAGAGACGCAGGTGAGGGGGGAAAGTGACACCGGGGAGGGGGGAAAGAGACACAGGGGAGGGGGGAAGAGACACAGGAGAGGGGGAGCAGAACAGACACAGAGGGAGTAGAGGGGGGAACAGACACAGGGGAGGGAGAGGGGGCAGACACAGGGGAGGGAGAGTGGGGACAGACACAGGGGAGGGAGATGTGGGGAAGAGACTCAGGGGTGGAGACAGGGGGGAACAGACACAGGGGAGGGAGGGGGAAGAGACACAGGGGAGGTGGGGAGGAGACACAGAGGAGGGAGAGGAGGGGGGAAAGGAGACACAAGGGAGGGAGAGGAGGTAGAAAGGAGACACAAGGGAGGAAGTAGACAGGGGGAGAGGCTCGCGGTGAGTGCCGAAGTTGCTCACATTAGGTGGCAAACAGCTTTGCCAGCATTACAATTTTATTGCAGTCATTTTTGACAGGCAACTTGCTAGTATGAATATAATATCTATGAAATATCATCAGCCTACTGTAACATGATAGCCATAGTTCTGGACCCTGAAGAAGTATTCTCACAAAACAAATAGGCTAGGGAGAGAGGAGACCCATATGGATTTATGCATGGCTGCTTTAGAATATGTACAGTATGTAAAAAATGTTATCGAAAGACAATTTACTTGTACCAACAGTTTTTTTGTATACTGTATAGTATAATCTCTAGGGGCCTCATTCTATCAATGGCCGTAGGAGATGCGTGGCCGCAAGGACCGGCCGCAGGCTATTTGCCTATTTTATTCCCTTGCGGCCGAGGGCTCCGGCAGGCTTGCGGCCGGCGCCCTGTTATCCCTTGCGGCCGCACACGCAGCAGGAAAGCCTTTGATCTTACACGGCCGCAAGAGTTTCAGCCGCAAGAAAGCCACGGTTGCTATTCAATTGCTATGTAAACCAGTTTGTCATGGCCGTAATTATCTAAAACCGAGCCGCAGCTTACTTGCACCAAAAAGGTCCCGCTAACACCCAATTAAGCACATAATAAAGCCACCCTGCACTTTGATGAGACGATAGAGGTGTTAGCATTCATAGCACAATATTCCCCTACACTCAAATCTGAAAATCATTTTTAGTTTATTTCATGTCAAATGTCTGTGGACAAAGTCCCAAGGGCTTGGAGCACCTCAGACCCGCAAAGGCTGCGGGATTAGCCTCCGTCAAGTCTGTAAATGGGTAAAATAGATCCACGGGTCGTAAAGGGCTTACTTACAAGTCGTAGCATAGAAAAGCCATCCTGCACTTTTATTAAAAGTGAAAGTGATGTTTGGTTTTAGAATTAATAGCTCAACATTCCCCTACTCTCAAATCCACAAATAAAGATATTTAACTTCATGTTCAATCTTCGTGTTTTATCTATCATGCAAGCCCGCACAGGCTTGAATAAGGAGCTACGGGCTTGAATAAACGAGCTACGGGCTTGATCATTGAAGTCCGTGGGACTTGGACGGATTTTAAAATCAAAGTATAATTTGGCGCTGTGCAAGCTTGAGAATGTTTTGCTATTAATCCTCATGCCCCCCCATTATGTTCCCCATCATTTACATGTCTTTGCAGTGCTGGATTGAATATATATTGGCTTCTACAATGCTTTGTTTGCGGCCCTCAACCTCCGAACCCGTACGGGTTTTAACAAGGACGAGCCAGCGGGACTACGGGACGGAAAGTAAACCGTAAATGATATATCGGATTTGGGCGATGTGCAAGCTTGAGAATGTTTTGCTATTAATCCTCATGCCCCCCCATTATGTTCCCCATCATTTACAGTGCTTTGCAGTGCTGGATTGAATATATATTGGCTTCTACAATGCTTTGTTTGCGGCCCTCAACCTCCGAACCCGTACGGGTTTTAACAAGGACGAGCCAGCGGGACTACGGGACGGAAAGTAAACCGTAAATGATATATCGGATTTGGGCGATGTGCAAGCTTGAGAGGGTGTTGCTATTAATCCTCATGTCCCCCATTATGATGCCTAGCATTTACGGAGTGCCATCTTGAATTTATATTTGCATTTACAGTTTTCTGACTTTGCGGCCGGAAAACAAGATTTACAGGCGCGGGAAAAAATGCTTGCGGCCGTTTGTATGATGTGCGGACGGCCATAAGGGGTATATCCTTGCGGCGCCATCCATTTTAATAGCAAGGTAGCAGTAGCTCTACACGGGGCCGGAAGATGGCCGCAAGGAATCGCAGCTTTGCGGCCATTTTACGGCCATTAATAGAATAAGGCCCTAGGTCTGTTATGCATCTTATAAGGGTGCAGGTGTAACATAACCTAATGTATAACTTTAGATGAGTATATCATTAAAATCTACTGTGATGCACTACAGGTTTGCTTTCAAATCCAAGAGATTCCTCACATGAACCCATCAGATATGAAGGAAACAGGATCATTGAAGCTATAGGACCATTAAGGGTGTGGTATTAGAGATAGAGTATAAATATGTTGGTTCTATGATTGAATAAATGTTTAGTCCTAGCCTCTATGCAGTATTCTCTGCCTGTACCTTTTTGCATTGTCCTCTTCAGAAGCCATCTGTTGTACCACAGAAAACAAGAACCACACAATTCTGCTGGGGTAGGTTTGAATAAGGTTCATATCAAGACCCCCTTGAAGAAGCAGATCATGACATATACTGTACTTAATGGTATTTTAATGATCACAAAAGAAGAATTAAGGGACTTGGGAGTTACTATGTCAGATTATACAAAATTAAGCAAACCAGGCAAAAGTTGGTAGCATGCTTGGTTGTATTGGAAGAGAAATAAGCAGCAAAAAGTACAGTACTCAACGTTCCAGTAGAAGAATTACGCAGTAAAAGAATTCAAGAATGTCAGGGATACACACAAGGTGATACCAAAGCTAAATAGATAGAATGGGAAAGACGGGTATTTTGGTTCTCTCTTTCTATTATAACTAGGCTATTCAAATAGTTGAACTGCAATTGTTTATTTGAAATATTACAAATCTTAAGGAGACACTCTAAAAAATCTAGTAACCTACAGATATATGTACATAATATCACTTTTTTGCCCACCATAAGTTAAATGATGTTGTGGTTAATACCCTTCCCACAAAATCCATAGCATGAGTTAGCTACGAGCCTCACACTGATGAGAGCCGATAAGATCAAAACAGTGTCTGTCTGTGGGTAGGTGTCCTCACTTGGGAAAAGTTCCTACTATGCATGGAAGCTGTGTAATACAGCAGGCATATGCTAAAAGGAACCATGAATAAAGTGGTATTGGATTACAGAGTAAAAATGCATTGTGGACTATTTTCCATGTCCCTGGAAAACGTTTCTTAATTTATCTTAAATGTCCAAATATCAACACAAATGTACTATACTATACATATGTTAATAAAGATTACATTTCTATAATAAAAAGCCAATACACAGTTAATTAATACACCTGAACACAAAAGCAAACAAAACCTCAGGTGTTACTCTGTGATGATATACAGTTCTGTGATCATTCCTTTATAACTGCACAAGCAGTGGCAGTTGCAGCAAGGAGTTTCTAGATGGCGCTGCCAAATTTGTGCACTGTTTGCAAGCGCTGCTGAGATCATATACAATTACAAAGCTTAAACCTTTACTCTAACCTTTACACTAACCCTAAAGCTATGATATCAGCAGCAACATTTTGGCAGTGACATCTAGTGGATGCTCACTGCTGCTGCTGCCTGTGCTGGCTACCTCCAGGCATACTCCTAACAGGAAAGGACCCAGCTCTGAGACTTCCAAATACACATGTAAATCTACTGATTAGATTGCAACAATGTTCATAGAATAATACGTAGGTCATTTGTTAGTTTCAAAACAAATGAATGAAACAGTGCTGTTGTATGGAGTGATTACATTGTAGCAATGTATAATTCAAACTGATAGTAGTGAATGATGCATGAAGGCTAAAGAAAAGCTACAGTGATAGAAAATGCTACAGAGTAAATTCACAGAGGGAGCGCTTATCATATTAATAGGGGAAACGATTTCTAATTAGGAATATAAAAGGACCTATTTGCAATAAGTGTATGCAGTAATAATGTAGGTTACTGATACTGGCATTTACTACATTTGCATTGTTAGTTCTTTGCATGTACTGTATCCAATACACACAAGAATAATGTTTATAGCTATCAAAATATAATTATAATGTATTGAAAACTAAACAATATTCCAATTCAGAATGAAAAAGATCTGTATATTATAGATTTTTAGATTTGATTTATAGAAATTGATAGAACAGGAATAGTTATAAAATTTCTTAAAAATACTAAAACAATTATTTAATTTATAGTGGGCAAAAGAGTGATAGAAGTAGTCCAGTAAATAAATAAATAGTACATTTGAAAGTCTAAAATAAGTTAGGTTTCCTGGTTTTTGCATAATCCATCCTTGGCTTTGTTTAAAGCTGCATAATACAGCAGGCATATGCCTAAAGGGAGCCATGCTGGAAAAAGTATTTTAATAAAGAGTGAAGCTTTTGTAAGCACATTTGCATGTTCCTGTCCAGGTTCCCAGAATGCAGTGCAATAACTGTATTTCTCTGAATTCTGAGCAGGAAATAAGCCTAAATAATTTTAGACATTCAAATGTTAGCACAATGTACTATTTATTAAAAATACTAGTTAACAATTCAATATGAACAAACCAAGAGCTTTGCTAGTAAACACTTTATGGTTAATTTAAATATTATGGATACATTTAAATCTTTATCCTCTAAAAAACTTCACTAACAATCTTCTTCTGTATTTTCTTTTTTCTATCTATTCTATTTCTTATCATGTATGTGATATGTCTTTTAAGGCTGTGTTGTCTTATCTGTAAAGATACAATTAGATTTGTTTATATTATTATTGTATTTATAAAATAGAAGAAGCTATGAAGAGTGTGGTGTTCGTAAATATCCAGTAATCTAGATGAATATTTAGAGTAATGCTTTATATAGTGATACCTTTTTCCTGGACAAACGTTTTAATTAGAGTAACAAAATTTTGAGAGTTGCACCTATCTTTATCAAGTCAGAAGCAATACTGATTAAGGATTGGCATGAGCTTTGGAATATACAGAGCAGGTATTCTGAGTGATAGCCACAACACATTAAACAAATATTGGTCAGCAGAAGATTGGCCAATGAACACCTCAACAGAGAAAATGGCAGAAAATCATATTCATATATTCATGTACATTCTCCAATGTGGTATGCATAATACAATGCACTGCATGTGAAGGGACTGTTACATATGGGAAACCAGCCAAAATTTTTATCTATACAGACATTCTGTTAAAAAGCACAATGGAAACAGCTATTGTGCCCCAATCGGAGACCCTTTTGGCCAGAATGATCATTCCATCCAAAACCTGAAAATCACAATGCTCAATGGAATTTTAGAAGCATTCAGGAGAGAAATACATTTGAAATGAAGTTGATCACATTCCTCAACACTATAGATACAGGATTTAACATGTACTTGGGTTTTCTAACATATTATTAAATGTTCTTGTGATCCTGCTACATTATTTTTCAGGTTTAATGTTGTTTTTCAACTCCTTAGTATATGTGGATATTTACAGCCTTAAATGATAACACTGTCTTTCCTCTTATCTCAGACATTGTGAATAGACTTGAACACTTGACCAAACAAGTTGTCAGGTTTCTGGTAATCTCAGCGCCCAGCTTGCTTCTCCAGGTCAGGAACTGATCAGGATATCAAGAACACAGAAACAGGGTACAGAACTAGCAGATGTAGATTCTTTTAAAATAGATCCCAGGTAGTGGTACCAAAGTACCAAAAAGTAATTTAGCTCAGGAAGCCTTTGCCCAAGAATGACACGCACACAATATTTATGTAAGTCCAAACTGGAACTGATTATTTATACAGAATAAAACAAAGGGGAACAGCCCACAACACAATGAGTAGAAGAGTGACCATGTTTGAATTCCCCGTGTTTGAATGTGTATAAGAACCAATCAGTACACTAGCTAAACTAATTGAGTTATGGTGAACCACCTGGGACAGAACATACCCCCTATAGAGCTTCACCCACTCTTAAATGCACTCTGAGTAATTTGCTACTTGGGTGGCCATGTTGCTGTTAGCTACCTCTTGGTGAAGCAATAGAAGGAGAATTAATGGGAAACCGTTTCAAACGGTGTACAGTAACAGTTGTCATTTTGGGTCATCATATGGTGGGCAGTAAGCATATTCTTTAGTGTAGGCACATATTAAAACATGGTACAATAATGTCAGTTTGTACAGTACAGTGGTACCATGGTTTGAGACTGCTTCAGGTGACATTGAATTTGGTTTATGCCGCGTCGCATAGAGAAAATCTTTGTTTCGGATTGTGACCTGTTCGCGACGAGCAGAAGTAGAATAAGGTTGCAGCAGTGCAGGAAGGGAGCAAGTAGCTATGCCTTGTAAGAGCCCCAATTGAGCTTGTGCCTGTAAGAGCCTATATCAAGCCTGTGCATGTAAGACCCCAAATTGAGCATGTCTCTGTAAGAACCCAAACTGAGCCTGTGACTGCAAGAGCCCAAATGTAGCCTGTGTCTCTAAGCCCCCAAATTTAGCCTGTGTCTGTAAACCACAAATTGAGCCTGTGCCTGTAAGACCCAAAATTGAGCCTGTGCCTATGAGAGGGTGGTGAAATGCTTAATTAGACAACACTCAATATGTAAATTGTATTCTGAACAGAGTAATTATCAGTATTATTTTACCTGGACTCCAGCTACGGGCTTGGGCTGCTTTTTACAATGTGTTCATTTAGATCATAATTTTTAAAGACATTAATATAGGTTATATTTTATTTACAGATGAGCTGAAGTTAAGCCTGTACATTTCAGAGCTCAAGTCCAGCCTGTGCGTCTAAGAGCTCAACTCCAGCCTGTGGCTTTAAAAAGCTCAAGTCCAGCCAGTGCCTCTAAGAGACCAAGTCCAGAATGTGTAGCTTGTACTTACATCATGAGTTCAAATACGGTTACTGATACCACTTAGCAGAAAACCCCCCAGAGAGAATCATCATAGAATGGAAAAAAAGATGAGCGTGGTAGCCGCTTGTGTGATCTCACTGCTGAGTATAAAATGCAACAATCTCTTCAATAATCAAAACTAAGGAAGCTAGTAAAGAAGCTAATGTGGCTAGAGGTGTGAAGATTATCAGAAAGCAACGGTCACAGACACTGGAGGAAGTGGAGAAATTGCTGTAGGTTTGGATAAACATAAAACAGCAGGTGATAGTGTCTTTAAGGCACTCATATGTTGAGAAAGCAAAACAACTGCAGGCTGATCTGCTAAAAGACAGGCCTACAGCAAGTGCTGCAAGCAGTGAAGAATGCAAAGCCAGACATAGTTGGTTTGAGAATTTTAAAAGGAGAACTGGCATTCACAGTGTGGTGAGACATGGAGAGGCAGCCAGTGCTGACAATGAAGCTGCCGAAACCTTTGTCAGGCTATTGTTCCCCAACAAGTGTGAAGAGACAGTTTTATTTTTGGAAGATGCCTACATCACTCAAGAAGAGAAGACATTGCCAGGACATAAGCTGATGAAGGACAGGCTAACTCTGTTGGTGTGTGGGAATGCTAGTGGGGATTTCAAATTCAAGCCTCTAGTAGTGTACCACAGCAGGAACCCCAGAGTTTTTAAGAGAGAAAATGTACTAAAAAGCAAGTCAAGTGTCATGTGGAGGGCCAATAGCAAAGCCTGGGCAATCATTATTGAATGGATGAACAAAGTGTTTGGCCCCTCTGTAAATACATATTTGGAGTGGAAAGCTCTGCATCTGAGGGCCCTGCTGATAACAGACAATGTTCCTGCTCACCCTCCAGGTTTGGAGGACCACTTGCAGGAGGCCTTTCATTTTATAACAGTGAAGTTCTTGCCCCCTAACACAATTCCTCTGATCCAGCCCATGGACCAGCAGGTCATCTCAAACTTTAAGAAAGTGTATACCAAGGCTATCTTCCAGAGGTGCTTTGAGGTGACATTGTATACTCAAGTGACACTGAGACTGTTTTGGAAGGACCATTTTAATATCCTCCATTGTGTCACTTTGATTGATAAGGCCTGGTGTGCAGTCTCTCTCAAGACCATGAATTGTGGATGGAGGAAATTGTTGCCAGAAGCTGTAGCTCCAATGAACTGGAGGCTGAACCTAGCTCAATAGTGGAGGACATTGTGTCTCTGGGCAAAACCATGGGCCTGGAGGTCAGTACCGAGGATATCGAAGAGTTAGTGGAGGAGTACAGACAAGAGCTCAGCACTGAAGAGCTGCAGACATAATGGCTGAGGAAATTTCTTCTTCAGGTGAAGAGGAGGAAAAGGCGGAATCACCTACTGCACTCATGAAAGAAATGTGTGCTAAATGGGCTGAGTTACAAAATTTTGTTGAACACTATCACCCTGACAAAGCTCAAGCAAGCTGCGTTGTGGACTTGTTTAATGATAAAACAATGTCTAACTTCAGGTTTCCTTTCATAGGTTTTTAGAGAAACTGCCTACATCACAGTCTCCAGCAGAGTCTCCAGCAGGGTACAGTGGTGTTAAGAGACATAAAGGACAAACATCCCCTGTGCAAGTGCCTGATGTTGTAATCCCCTTCCAAGCAATAACCTCCTCTGCATTGCCCCCGTCCCATTGGGCCCTCAAGTCCTCTTAGTACTGTACAGTTAAAGTGAAGTTAAATTATCTGTTATTTGAGCTCTTCACAGCTAAAGCAAAGTTAAATTATATGATATTTGATGTCATTATTGTTTATTTTTATAGATGCCTGTTAAGTTTCAACAACAAGACCATCAGTTCAAAATAAAATGTAAAAAATTTGGGGTCCAGAACAGATTATTTCAATTTACATTGATTCCTATGGGAAATGGTTGTTTGGTCTGCATCCTGTTTGGTTTGCGTCCTGCCATCCAGAACGGATTAAGGGCTTGAACCAGGGTATCACTGTAATCAAAAATCCACGATACTATACATGTGGGGAATGTTATAGTACAGGGGTGGTAACAAATAGTAATAATAAAACAGTGTACAAAAAATGATGACTTATGAATTATGTTCAGGGCTCAGCTGGTACTATTTCTAGTAGCACAGCATCACTGAGTGAAACCTATGTAGTAAAGCATGTAATAAAGGCAATATACAGTGGTAAATATCATATAATACATGTCAAGGGCAGGGATACTCTCAGTAATTGGATTCCTAGGATATGGAACATTCGGGATATATACATGAATGTATAACTCTAATCACAAGAATACAAGTAGGTAGTGTAGCTTCGCTTCATAATACAGTGAAATGCAGTAAATCACAATAAACATGAGATTATAGTCTTTTACATGAAAGGTAAGTAAGTGGCTGTTAGTTTACTCCAGTCCTATTGACCTGTTTCAATTAAAGCAGATCGCACATTGGCTGGATTCCAATCCCAGGTATCACTCTAAAGCTCCAGTTTGGTTCTTCCCCTGGCTCCGGAGTGAGCTAATCACGCGAGGGCCTACAAGCATAGCTGGATTACCCATTAAGCAAACTGGGCAGCTGCCTAGGGGCACTTCACTGTGAGGGGGCACTCTTTTTTGGACTTTACATTCCCTTTAAAATACTTTATTGGGCTTAAAAACAAAATGCTTCAGTTCACAGACTGGAACTAGCATGTAGAGAACTCAGTGTTCCCTTCCTCTGCCCATGCATTTCCTGCTGTAGTGTAGAGGAAGGATCTGCACCAGAGGAGCAGAAGTAAGTTTATACAGTATAATGTTTTTTCACTAAAATGTTTTTTTGTAAGGAAAGATTGTTAGAAAGTAGGTACTCTTTATACTGTATGAGTATATGTTTTCATGGGTTAAAAAATATTTATATATTTATATTACAATATTAGCAGACCCTGGCTGTACATTTATATACTGTTATGCTTATTATAGGTGAACCTTGCTGAATATGTGTACATTTGTTTAATTATTGTTCTTGATTAAATATATACAGTGCCTTGCACAAGTATTCATCCCCCCTGACTTTTTAGCTATTTTGTTACATTACAGCCTTAAGTTTAATGTTTTGCTAATCTGAATTGTATGTGATGGATCAGAACACAATAGTCTAAGTTGGTAAGGTGAAATTAGAAAAAATATATACATAAAACAATTTTTTAGAAATAGAAAACAGAAAATTTTCATGTGCGGATGTATTCACCCCCTTTATTATGAAGCTTATAAATAGCTCTGGTGCAACCAATTACCTTCAGAAGTCACATAATTAGTGAAATGATATCCACCCGTGTGCAATCTAAGTGTCACGTGATTTGTCATTACATATACACAACTTTTGTGAAAGGTCCCAGAGGCTGCAACACCTAAGCAAGAGGCACCACTAACCAAACACTGCCATGAAGACCAATGAACTCCCCAAACAAGTAAGGGACAATGTTGTTAAGAAGTACAAGTCAGGGTTAGGTTATAAAAAAATATCCAAATCGTTGATGATCCCCAGGAGCATTATCAAATCTATCATAACCAAATGGAAAGAACATGGCACATCAGCAAACCTGCCAAGAGACGCCAGCAGAAAAACTCACGGACCGGGCAAGGAGGGCATTCAGAGAGGCAGCACAGAGACCTAAGGTAACCCTGGAGGAGCTGCAGAGTTCCACAGCAGAGACTGGAGTATCTGTACATAGGACGACAATAAGCCGTACGCTCTATACAGTTGAGCTTTATGGCGGAGTGCCCAGAAGAAAGCCGTTGCTTTCAGCAAAAAAAACAAAATGGCACGTTTTGAGTTTGCGAAAAAGCATGTGGGAGACTCCCAAAACGTATGGAGGAAGGTGCTCTGGTCTGATGAAATTAAAATTGAACACATCACATCACCCAAAGATCACTATCCCCCCAGTGAAACATGGTGGTGGCAGCATCATGCTGTGGGGATGTTTTTCAGCAGCCAGGACTGGAAAACTGGTCAGAGTTGAGGGAAAGATGGATGGTGCTAAATACAGGGATATTCTTGAGCAAAACCTGTACCCCACTCTGAACGTGATTTGAGGTTAGGACAGAGGTTCACCTTCCAGCAGGACAATAACCCCAAACACACTGCTAAAGCAACACTTCAGTGGTTTAAAGGGACCTCAATCCAATAGAAAATCTGTGGCCAGACTTAAGGATTGCAGTTCACAAGCGCAAACCATTGAACTTGAAGGAGCTAGAGCAGTTTTGCAAGGAGGAATGGGCAAAAATCCCAGTGGTAAGATGTGGCAAACTCAAAGAGACTTATCCAAAGTGACTTGGAGCTGTGATTGCAGCAAAAGGTGGCTCTACAAAGTATTGACTTTAGGGGGGTGAATAGTTATGCAGATTTACTTTTTCTGTTATTTTGTCCTATTTGTTGTTTGCTTCACAAGAAAAAAAAAAAAAAACATTTTCAAAGTTGTGGGCATGTCCTGTAAAGTAAACGATGCAATTCCTCAAACAATCCATGTTAATTCCGGGTTGTGAGGCAAGAAACCACGAAAAAAATGCCAAGGGGGGTGAATACTTTTGCAAGGCACTGTAAGTGCTTATTTTATAAATATGGTTGATCCTAGCTGAATATATTTAAATGTATATTGTAACAGAACCTTACCTTTGCCTGGGAACATTTATTACTACTGTGACAGATCCATCTATATGGACTGATATTGTGGTTCATCCGTTTTGGCTCCGTCCATGGAATAATATATATGGATGTATATTATAGTATGTTGTACACATTGCAACATACATATTGCAATATGAGAAGGGCACCCAGCTGGCCACAAAGGCTAATCACTTAAGTACACACACTTAAGTGATAGCAGCCAGGAACAATAAGGTCCTAACAGACAGAGAGGCGCCTTAACCCCATGAAATCCACAGGTTGTCCCACTCACAAAATCAAGGCAAAAGTTCAGGCTCAGAGAGATGTTACTCTCTCCACCACCAGAGGTAGAATGAGCAGTTAGCCACGCCTAGTGGGCGGCTCCTGGGGGAGGGGACTCCTGGTTCCCACGCCTTAACGCTGTCTGATTGGCCAGAGGTAATTAGAGGTTGACCAAAGGTAGTCACTGCCCTACTGTGGATGTGAAGTGTTTAAAAATGTGTGTTTTTTCAATAAAAAGAAGAGTTCTTCTTGACCTTTCAAAACGTAGCCTCGTCTCGTTCTTGAAAGGGGATTATATTGGATTGTTACTCTGCTCTTTTTACAGCTGAACCTGACTCTCCCTCTGGAACTCTTGGATGGGATTATACCAATTCCACTTTTACACAGCAGCTTGCCAGGGAAAAGGACGTCTCCAACGGCTGATACCCTCTCACTACCGGGGTAGCCGTTACATATATGATTTAGTGAGCCCTGGCTGAATATATATTTGGAAAATAATAAAGAACACCCTGGTGGAATTATGATTATAGATGACCCTGATTAAATATGTATGTATTTATAATTATAGGTCAACATACCTGAATATGTATACATACATAATACATATGATTATAGGTGAACATGGCTGAATATGTATACATTCTTAGGATTATAGGTGAACCTACCTGAATATACATTGATAGAATAATTGACAATTGAGGTTGAATATATATATATTATAATAGTCCCTGGCTTATGTCCCATATATGTTTATAGGAAACCTTGGCTTAATATGTTTTTGTTTGTATGAGACACTGACTAAATATGTATATACTGTATTACTATGATGATTCCAGGTGACCCTCTCTGAATATTTATACATTAATATGATTATAGGAGACCCTGGCTGAATATGTGTACATATATAGTATTAGAGGGGACCTAAATTTGTAAATATGTACATATTTATAATGTAAACTTATTTCAGTGTAGGAGACCCTAGCTGATTATGTATATATTTGTTTATAATTATAGTGAGCTCTAGTGAATGCTGATAAAATATTAAGTGGCTCTGGTCTAATATGATTAGATTGTATAAGTAAACCTGACTTAATATAATTACATTTATATGTAGGGAACCCAGTGGCGGCTGGCAAAATGTTATACTGGGAAGGTGGTAGACTTTCAAACTTAATATATATTATTTATAACTTATATATATATATATATATATATATATATATATATATATATATATATATATATATATATATATATATATATATATAGTGGATATAAAAAGTCTACACACCCCTGGTAAAATTTCAGGTTTCTATGCTGTAAAAAAATGAGACGAAGATAAATAATTTCAGAACTTTTTCCACCTTTAATGTGACCTATAAACTATACAACTCAGTTGAAAAACAAACTGAAAGATTTTTTGCATAAGTCTGCACACCCTCTTATAACTGGGGATGTAGCTGTGTTCAGAATTAAGCAATCAAATTCCAAATTGTGTTAAATAGGAGTCTGCATACACCTGCCATCATCTAAAGTGCCTCTGATTAACCCAAAATAAAGTTCAGCTGCTCTAGTTGGTCTTTCCTGAAATGTTCTTAGTCGCATCCCACAGCAAAAGCCATGGTCTACAGAGAGCTCCCAAAGCATCAGAGGGATCTCATTGTTAAAAGGTATCAGTCAGGAGAAGGGTACAAAAGAATTTCCAAGGCATTAGATATACCATGGAACACAGTGAAGACAGTCATCATCAAGTGGAGAAAATATGGCACAACAGTGACATTACCAAGAACTGTAGCTCCTTCCAAAATTGATGAAAAGACGAGGCCTACAGCAACATTAAAGGAGCTGCAGGAATATCTGGCAAGTACTGGCTGTGTGGTACATGTGACAACAATCTCCCGTATTCTTCATATGTCTGGGCTATGGGGTAGAGTGGCAAGACGAAAGCCCTTTCTTACGAAGAAAAACATCCAAGCCAGGCTACATTTTGCAAAAACACATCTGAAGTCTCCCAAAAACATGTGGGAAAATGTGTTATGTTCTGATGAAACCATGGTTGAACTTTTTGGCCATAATTCTAAAAGATATGTTTGGCGCAAAAACAACATTGCACATCACCAAAAGAACACCATACCCACAGTGAAGCATGGTGGTGGCAGCATCATGCTCTGGGGCTGTTTTTCTTCAGCTGGAACTGGGGCCTTAGTTAAGATAGAGGGAATTATGAACAGTTCCAAATACCAGCCAATATTGGCACAAAACCTTCAGGCTTCTGCTAGAAAGCTGAACATGAAGAGGAACTTCATCTTTCAGTATGACAACGACCCAAAGCATACATCTAAATCAACAAAGGAATGGCTTCACCAGAAGAAGATTAAAGTTTTGGAATGGCCCAGCCAGTGCCCAGACCTGAATCCGATTGAAAATCTGTGGGGTGATCTGAAGAGTGCTGTGCACAGGAGATGCCCTCACAATCTTACAGATTTGTAGTGTTTTTGCAAAGAAGAGTGGGCAAATCTTGCCAAGTCAAAATGTGCCATGCTGATAGACTCATACCCAGTGCTGTAATAAAATCAAAAGGTGCTTCAACAAAGTATTAGTTTAAGGGTGTGCATACTTATGCAACCATATTATTTTATTTTTATTTTTTTATTTTTTATTTTTTTTTTACTTTTAAAATTCTTTATTATTTCAAAGTTTCAAAACATTACATAAAAATAAAGAATACATGGTTGAACTATTTTAAACACAACACCATAATATATAAGATCACCTGATAGATTATAATTTTAAATAGATCATTCATTCTTTCTTCATTAACGGTAGCCTAGTCTTTTTTCTACAAGTGTTACACTAAAAAAGCAAGTAGTATAGTAAACATTAGTATCACTGATGGGTGCCAGATGACCTTTAGTTCAATTTTCGACACATATCTTTTTGGTACGTTTAATTTTATGCATGTTTTAAAGAATATTAAAGTAGGAGTAGCAAAAATAAAATAAAAAATAATAATAATAAACAAAAAAGATCAAAGAGAGAGAAAAAAAAAAAAAAGGAAAGATTTGGCCAGGAAGTGAATCTGAGGTAGGGGGTGGAGTCGAGAAGGCGGGATATTGTTATAACACCCTTAGGAAAAAAGAATCTCTCCTATCCTTTATAATTCTGGTCCCATACTTTCCATTTGCTAAGTGGGAGATGGTATATCCCAATATCCTCTATATCTCTTTCTAGATCACGAATTTTATTTATTTTTATCAAGATTTCAGACCAGGATGGAACTTTTTCTTGTTTCCAATATAAAGCTATGGAATTTTTAGCTGCATAAAAATATGAATCAAAAGCGCTTTATAGTCCATCGTGATTTCTTTAGGAAAGATGTGAAAAAGGGGCATTTCTTTCTTTAGGGGGAGATCTAGGTCAAATGTGGTTTTTATTTTAGAGAAACATTCTATCCACCATTTTTGTATGATCGGGCAATCCCACCAAATGTGGATATGTGTGCCTTTTTGTCCACAATTCCGCCAACAAAGTTGACTTTCCTTATTTTTGGTAATTTGGGAAACTTTTAGGGGAACAAAATACCACCTATTTAATATTTTAAAATAAGTTTCTTTATGGGATGCATTTTGAAGGAACTTATCTGTAGTAGAGAAAGCCGAGATCCATGTCTCTAGTGGCCATTCTTCTCTTGCTTCTGTTTCCCATGTTTTTATACTAGATGTTTTAATAGGGATCTGTTTGTTTTTAATCAGGTAATGGCATTTGGCCATTAAGTGAGATTTATTATCATCTAGGATTAATTTTTCGCAATCGGTCAGACTTCTTCTTCTTTCTGAAATATACCCTTGTAGTTTCAGCTTTTCACACATACACAAGTATTCTAGCCATAATGAGCTATGTAGTTTAAATTTACCTATTAACTCCTCAAAGGAAATAATGGAACCATTTTGGAAAAGATCTAATAAATACATTGCCCCTTTTTTGGTTAAGATTTCCAAGAGAGGGATATTCATGTCTCTGGCTAGTTTTTCTAGCGAAATTATCGGACTTGGAAATAAAATTAAGGAATATTTTTAATTCAATTTATCCCAGTATTTAAAGTTGTTTCTAAATGTTTTTCCCATAGATTCTACCCTTATTAAGTTCTTTATTTTATTTTTTTGTAATATTATGCTTTGCAAATCTATATTAGGCGACATTTCTTTTTCAATTTGGAACCAGTGCCTAGATTCCCCCTGATCTGTCCATCTTATAATATGTGCTATAGTAATAGCTTCTTGAAACGTCTGAATAGAGGGATATGGCATGTCTCCTTTTTGAATTTTTTTAGTTAAATTTGTTATTTTTACACTCATTTTTTTACCTTTATGAATGAACTTATCTAGAATATTTTGAAATATTTTTATTTTTGAATTTGGTAGATGAAAAGGGATACTTCTCATTAAATACGTTATTTTAGGGACCAGAAACATCTTTGCTGCTATAATCCTTCCCGACCATGAGTCATAAGTGTTTCTCCATCTTTCTATGGGAGCTTTCAGGTTTAAAATAGTTTGCTTAACATTAATATCCATCATCTGTTTAAACTCTGGATGTATTCCTATGCCCATGTGTTTTATACTATTTTGCCAGATAAATGAGAAATGAGACTCTAGATATAAAGTTTCCTCTTCGTTCTGGTTAATCATCAAAGCTTCTGATTTAAGTACATTTAGTTTGTAGTTAGAGATTTTACTAAATTCACATATGGTCTGTTGGAGATTTTCTATAGAATTGGACGGGTCTTCTAGAGAGAGTACAATATCATCCGCAAACATAGTTACTTTGTGTTCTATTTCTCCCACTTTTATACCTTGAATACCGTTATTTTCTCTAATCAATGTTGCTAACGGTTCCATAATAAGGGCGAAAATCAGCGGGGACAAGGGGCATCCCTGCCTAGTGCCATTAGAGATTTTAAAGCTTTCTGATTTAAATCCCAGGTTTACGACAGAGGCAGAAGGAGAGCCATATAGGGCCTTAATTGCTCTAGAGCCAAAGTCACCTAGGCCTAGCTTAGACAGTACCAAGTCCATATATTTCCATCCTACTCTGTCAAAGGCCTTTTCTGCGTCTAAAGATATAAATACCGCTGATCTCTTCCTTCTTTTAGCAAAAGATATGAGATTAATTAGTCTTCTCACATTGTCGGTACCCTGTCTATTTACTATGAATCCATTTTGATCTTTATCTACCAAGGATTGAATAACCTTGTTTAGTCTGTTTGCTAGCACTTTTGCGTATATTTTAATGTCTGTATTGATTAATGAGATTGGGTGGAAATCTTTACATTCACAACTTACTTTCTCTTTCTTAGGAATAGTTATTATATAAGTCTGAAGCATTTCTTTTGGAGCAAAGCCCGTCATTTAATTTCATTTAGTGATCTAGTAAGATCAGTTATAATTTCTTTATGGAAAATCTTATAATAAGAGTTAATGAATCCATCTGGTCCTGGGGCAGATGCTATCTTTAATTTAGTTATTACTTCTGAAATTTCTTTTTCCGATATTGGTTCGTTCAAAGTTGACAAATCTTCCGGGGAAATTCTTGGCATATGTATATAATCCAGAAAGTTTTTAATTTCTATTTCTTTAGTTTGAGTTTCCGATTTTCCTGCTAGATTATATAGATCTGAGTAATATGTTGCAAATACCTCTGCTATTTTAGCGGGATTCATAATAATTTCTCCTTTGTATATTATTTGATCTATTCTCTTATGAGAAGAATTACCTTTATATTTGTTTGCTAAAAATGTGTTTGCTTTATTTCCTAGGTGATGTATACGTTTCTGTAGGGCCCATCTAGAATTATCTACTTTCATTTGCTCTATTGTTCTTATCAGGTTTTTGCAGCATCTTAACTTGTTCCATATTTATTGGGTTTGGGTTATTTTTGTTTTCTCTATCAGCTTTGATTAAATTAATATACAATTCTCTAAGTGGCATACCGTTCTTTTTTTTCATTTGGGCTTGCATTTTAATGCAGATTCCACGTATATATGCCTTATGAGTCAACAAAATTATATTATTGGATGCAATTGAGTGTCTGTTAACCTGAAAAAACTCCTCAATTTCTTGTTTCAATTTTGCTTTGCCTAATTGATCTTTAAGCAAGATGTTTTTCATTTTCCACGATGGAGGATCATATTCTGTGGAACCTATCTTAAAGGTGGCTGATATTAAACTATGGTCTGAGAAGTTTATAGGGTCAATTTCAGCTTTAGTGAGCTTTTTTAGTACTAAATCATTAACCAATATGTAATCTATTCTTGAATATGACATATGTCGTGCTGAGTAAAAGGTGAAATTCTGTACCATGGGATTTAAGCACCTCCAAGAATCAAAAAGACCATATTTATATAGGATTTTGTTAAGCTTGCTTGTTACTTGTGTTGTGTCTTGAGTATCTATGCTTTGTATTTTCTTTTTTCTATCTAAGCTGGGATTAATAATCTCATTAAAATCCTCGCAACAAATCAATAAACCAGAGAAATATTTCTTCAAAGATTTAAGTGTTTTGTTTACAAATTTTGTCCGACCTTTATTTGGGGCGTAGATATTTAAGATAGTAATTTTAGTATTATTAAGAAGACCTGACCAGAGAGAAAAACGACCTTCTGGGTCTGAAATTGTGATGTCTTCCTTCCAATTTAGTTTTTTGTTGAAAAAGATTGCTGTCCCTCTTGTTTTTTTCCCATACCTTGCATTGCTAACCGAAACATATTTATGGTTGTTGTAGTCCGTCCCCTTTCCTATCTGCAATGGGTCTCTTGCAGGCAGATTATATCTGCATTTTTTTTATTAAAAGTATTAAATAATAGGGACCTTTTTCCTTGGGAGTTCAATCCTTGCACATTTTGGCTTATTATTCTCAATGTCATTTAAAGTGTCTTAATTCTGCCTTCTAGTCCACGCCCTTCTCCCTCCTCCTCCCATCCCCCCTCCTTCCCTTCCATCCAGTCAAAAGAAAAAACAAAAACAAACAAAAAAAAAACAAAGAAATTGTCCTCCCAGCGTGTAAGAAACTACAGATTGGGAAGTCCTTAAAAGGGAGCTTTTCCCTCAGCCCCCTCGGCTGCCCACTCGTAAAAGAAATACAAAGTGGGTAGTTTTTTATATTTTGTCTTCCCTCTACCTAAAGGATTGCAGTTTGTTTTTCAATTGAGTTGTACAGTTTATAGGTCACATTAAAGGTGGAAAAAGTTCTGAAATTATTTATCTTTGTCTCATTTTTTTACAGCACATAAACCTGACATTTTAACAGGGGTATGTAGACTTTTTATAACCACTGTATATATATATATATATATATATATATATATATATATATATATATATATATATATATATATATATACATAAATATATATATATATATATCATGGATTTCACCAGGGCCCAGCAAAGGTATCAAAACTAGCTGTATGACTTTTTTACTGTTTATTTATGCTCTTAGACTAAATTTTTTCAAACAATTTCTGTTTTCATTGTGCAGTGGCCCCTTAACTCTCATAACTACAGTACTTGTTTTTCTGTGTGCTAGAAGTGATCATGATATGTGTTTGTGTAGCATGCACTCACTGTCCTCCCATAGAAAAATATAAATAATATGGCCCACCATCAAATACATCTAATAAACAAGTAATATATTGGACTGTGTATGAGTAGCTATGTTGTAAAAATGGCTTTTATGGGGAATTGTCTCTGATTTGCCCACACAACAAGAAAGCGATATACACTCACAGAAATGGGAAAAATGGGTTAGTGCATACGTTGTGCATGCACTCGCAGGGGCTCCTCAACATCACTGTCCAGGGGCTCCCGAATGGGACAATCAAAACCATGCCTACAGTCTATGGGAAATAACATGAGGACATCTCTTCCATAGACTTTCAGTTCCAGTCCCAGTTAATAAAGTACAATGTAATTTCAAGTAGGTTTGGGTTAAAAGGTTTTAGCAGGTTCAGAGCATTTAAAAGTGGGGTTCAATAGGTTCCCCTTGTGGCCTCCAGAGTCCATTTGTGACAGGCCTGTTTCTGCCTAGGCCCAGGAGGCCCAGGGCAGCTGTCTGTCTGAAGATGCAGTACAGTGCAGTACATTGAAATATGTTTGTAGAGCCACACACAGGCCAGGATTTGAGGAAATCCCTGCTGCCTACAGGTGAGTGAATTGCTTCTTCAGTCATCCTGATTGATTTATCTGTATCCTCAAATACAGATAAACAAATCACATAACATGGGTATTGCTTGGTAAATTATCTAACAAAGCTTCTTCCTGGCGGTGCTCCCGCATTGAATGCTGGCTTTTTGGTGCAGTTCTGTATTATCTAGTTTTTTTTGTAGGCTTCTGATTTGCTAAAATATGTATAAATAATATTTCAGCAATCAGAATTAAATATTTAAATTGCCTGAAAACTTCTGATTGGTCACCAAGTACTTGGTATTGTAAGAGCCAAACAGTAGATTATTAACTTACTATGACTAAGTCCTATTCTGATTGGCTACTTTATCAACTACACAATTCTGATTGGCTGAATTGTGATTGACAGCTATTTTAGCCACCCTGTATAATATGCAACTGTACCAAAAAACGGCATTTTGTCCATAAATGTAATGATTTTTTTTGTACCTTTCCTGTTATCTGACCATGAGCGCAGTGGTCAGCAGGTGACGCGTCGTCACACACCACAGACTTTGTTGAATTTGTTCTTAGAGTTGTGGAATTGGGGTTATTGTAGAGGCAGATAGCACATAGCAAAATAGCGGTGGGTGAGCCTAAATCATAACCCAAATAACAAATTGAAAAAGGTTCATGGTGCACGTCAGTGCGCCACCT
>CM050171.1:75141555-75164055 GCA_027410445.1 Discoglossus pictus | reverse complement strand
TCACCCCTCCCCCTTTCTCTCACCCCTCCCCCTTTCTCTCACCCCTCCCCCTTTCTCTCACCCCTCCCCCTTTCTCTCACCCCTCCCCCTTTCTCTCACCCCTCCCCCTTTCTCTCACCCCTCCCCCTTTCCTTCTCTCTCCCCCCTCCCCCTTTCCTTCTCTCTCCCCCCTCCCCCTTTCCTTCTCTCTCCCCCTCCCCCTTTCCTTCTCTCTCCCCCTCCCCCTTTCCTTCTCTCTCCCCCTCCCCCTTTCCTTCTCTCTCCCCCCTCCCCCTTTCCTTCTCTCTCCCCCCTCCCCCTTTCCTTCTCTCTCCCCCCTCCCCCTTTCCTTCTCTCTCTTACATACATACATACATACCCCGGGATAAGGACAAGATACAGCAAATCCCTGTTCAATAATAATAGCAATACTATAATGGCTTATTCTTAAGAATGCCTTGTCTGTAACCCACCTGTATGTATGTATATAGAGAGAGACAAAGTCTAACAGCCTTATTAAATTGCAATTCGGTAAATTTGAAAGGGCTCTATTTAAGCACACAGCATATTTTTTTACAGAAGTTTTTAGTTAGTGAAGACCTTGCTTTTGGATAGAAGTTCACTAACTAAAAACATTTGTAAAAAAAATATGTGCCCTTTAGAATTTACTGAATCGCAATTTAATAAGGCTGTAAGTGTCTAAATTGGCTGTAGTAAGTGAAAATGTCAGTATCAGATAATGAAAAGCAAACTGACAGTTTACAATCACTATCCTTTTTTTTATTCTTTTTATTTTTAAGAGGATCTTTCAGTTGTAACATGCACAGATTCCTGTTATAATGCCTGCTATGTTCAGAGACTTTGAGCCCCTATAGGAATATATAATCTCTTTGTATTATATCATTATGCTTATTGTGCCAGAAAGCCGTCCGATATGATGGTTGAAGTGTTTATGCTCCCGGTGCTCCGATGCCAGATTCAGTCATGATTAAATCTACCTTGGGCAACCTGTTTGCAGAGTAAGCACATTCGCTTAGTGTCTCGCATTCACAAACATTCATTACATGGCTGCACAAATCCAGGACACACAGGCTCAGAAAATGTTGCTTCTGCTTACAAAATAATATTTGTTACATCTATTATGTGTGTACAACATATTCTCTTTTTGGTGCCTAAAATGATATCCGCTAATGCCATGTTTGATATGTCCTTCACTTAGTTCTTATTCTTTAAGCTGTACTCGCTGTGATCATTTTAACCTGGAATAAGGAGATTTCTGGGTTACATGTTTGTTAAAAGTAACATGAAACGTGTTTGTTGGTGTGTTTAATCCATTGTTTAAACAAAACTTTGTTATTGATCGGTCATTTCTTACTATCCATGACCTCATGGACAGTGACACACCAGGGACATCTTTTTGGTCATGCTGATCTATTTGGCTTTCATGGCAAAGATACTGGAGTGGGTTGCCAGTTCCTTCTCCAGTGGGCCACAGCATATAGCTTCTGGTATTCTTAGCTGGTTTCCCATCCAAGTACTGACCAGGTCCAACCCTGCATGGCTTTGGGGTACTGTCTGGAATCGAACGCAGGTCACGGCAGTCAAAGCACTGAATCCTAACCACTGGACCACCAGGGAACCCAAACAAAGCTAGTTTATGTTTAAAGCTATACAATAGACACTTCTTGTTGCACCTTGGTATACCACTACGTTTCTTGCAAACTACTGCATAAAAGGTGCTCCATAAAAATCTTGTAAAAGCACTTTGTTATTTGTTGTGGATCATGTTGTTGTTTATTTCTTTTTTAATCTGTATATTTACCAGGCCACACACAGGTTATCTGTTTGCTGCCAAAAAGCATCTGCCTTAGCTGTGGCCGCTATAGTAATGTATTGTGGCTATGATCACTGCAACAATATTGTATATATGCCTAGGTAGCAGCTTGCTCCAAGTTGCCAGTACAGTAGGATATTCATGACATTTCCACCTCTGAGTATAGCTGACACTTTCTGATATACTTTACACGCACTCTTAAAGGGCCACTTAATTCAGTACAAATTGGACAAAATCATAAGCATGTTGAAAAATGTTTGAATTTCTTAAAATATGTGTATTTTTGATTGTATTTACACGAGCCATTGGCCCACAGCTCCAGCTCTGTGTAGTGAGCAAACTAAAAAATATAGCTATCCCTCAACAAATCAATCTGTGCAGAGCATTGCATGCTGGAATCACATAAACAGGTCAGTTGTGAGGGCATTCCTGAGTTCGTGGAAGATCAGTGTTTTTGACTCTCACCACTGCCAGTAAGCAGAATATGCTGTGTTGGTTTGTAAACAGACTTAAAACTTAAGTTTTCTTTTAACTGTTATTAGTGTAATAAAAAAAAAAAAAAAAAAAAAAAAAAAAAAAGATCAATTTAACATACAATATTGTGCTCTTTCACACCATGAAGAGCACTTATAGAGATGCAAATGGCCCTTTAAACACAGATCAGTGTATTCTTCTATATGTTCATGTGAGGTATAGGAGCCTTAAAAAACATTTGGGGGATAATTCAACTCTACTCCCAGGACAGGAAGCACGCGGATCTGTTTAAATTCTCAATGTCACTGCCCCGATTTTATAATTAAAAAAAAATATATATATATATAAAATGCATGATTATGTTTAATTTTGCTATTTTTTGTGTCCCCTATTCATTTAAATCTGGGGGGATTTGTCCCACCCATGCCCCCCAGTTCCTACGCCCCTGTGCGAGGTATTCATGAGAGATACAGACAGCCTACTTGAATGAGGCTAGGTCAGCATAGGTACTAAATACCGCTTTGATTACTGGACAGCGCACATTGCATTTCTTTGGAAAGAAGGGATATTGTACTGGAAATTAAACAATTCTATGTAGATGTTGAAGGTATTTTTTTTCCTTTTTTTAGAATTAGGCAGGGTATGGTGTTGAAATGTCAAATATGCTTCTTTAAATATAATTATTAAATGACAGAATCAATGTAATCTCTCCAGTGCCTCATACATATGGAAGGTATATAGGTGCTTAGATTGCTGGCCAGCTAGGAGTGCATTTACTCCTCCTTTTCTTTGTAGTTTGATGGCTGTTGGTGGTAGACCTGCACTCCTAGTGTAACAATCTGAAAAAGCTGGAAGGTACTCACATCCTCGCCACGTGCTTGTCTGAGCTGGGCATTGAGAACATGTTTTATCCTAATTAATTATTCAGAGATAAATTTAAAATTGGAATGTAATTTTTTAGATCTGTATTGAGGATATCCCTAATGCGTACCGGCTAATTCAGTCATCCTCATTAATTCACCTGTGTGCAGAAAGGAAATCATCAAACCCAGGCCTGTGTGTGGCCCTCCACGACCAAACTTGTGAATGTTAATGGAAAGGTAAATCTGCTGATAAACAGCTCAAAAGCAATCCAGTCTAGGCCAATGGTTCTTAAGTGTCTCCTCAAGACCCACCAGACAGGCCATGATTTTGGTTTATTACGGTTTGAATACAGATGAGGCAATTAGAGTCTGTTGAATGCAGTGTTAAACCAAAATCATGGCCTGCCTGGTGGATCTTGAGGAGAGGTTTAAGATCCACTGATCTAGTCTACTTACAAGTTTAGACTCAATCTATTAGTATCTATGTTTAGGCAGACTAAACGATCCCTTTAATCAGGAAAAAAATGTATAACCTCAATATACAAATGTGTGAATGGCTGATTTATAAATCATCTGGAATTGGACTTGATCTGTTTTATTTCATCCTCAACAATCTGGATCAGTGTTTTTTTTTAATCTTTCACCAATTATCTTTATATCCCTATGTGAGTGAATCAGTTCATTGTGCAATTTCTGGCTGGTGCATTGTCTTATTTGTATGAGCTGTTTTGCTTTTCGCTTTTTGTGTGTAGGCACTTCTAACATGTACAATCTCATAAAACATTAGGCCTATAGGTGATCATTAAAATAAAAGAGCCTTACTGTATTAGAACCAATCTGTCTGCACAACTTTATTGCCTTAAATGGCCACTGACGTCTTATTTATAGTATGCTCTTACAAAGAGCAAGGCCTATTGTATTCCATTTTGCTTTAATGCAGGAAATGTTTTGCCTTGTTACTAACAAGACTAGACACCTATGAGGAAATGTGGTAGTAGAAAAGATCTCTTTTTAGTTTTCTTGACCACCACTACTCTAAATGGCACACTTGACAAGAGCGGTAAAAAGAAGAGCAATCACTGGCAGGATACACATCCCACCCAGGTTACAGGCAGGCTAGCAGTCCGAGATGGAAGTGCCCATGACCCAAGAGGTCAGCTAAACCTGAGATCATTCTACAAAATGCTTTTATATTCATAGTTTACAAAGCTGCTATAATGTTATTAGTTTTTAAATACTTTAACAAAAGAAAATGTTGTGTGTTGTTCAGTCGTTTCCGACTTTCTGCGACCTCATAGATCGGCAGCACAGAGACCTAAGGTAACCCTGGAGGAGCTGCAGAGTTCCACAGCAGAGACTGGAGTATCTGTACATAGGACGACAATAAGCCGTACGCTCCATTGAGTTGGACTTTATGGCAGAGTGGCCAGAAGAAAGCCATTACTTTCAGCAAAAAACAAAATAGCACGTTTTGAGTTTGCAAAAAGGCATGTGGGAGACTCCCAAAATGTATGGCGGAAGGTGCTCTGGTCTGATGAGACTAACATTGAACTTTTTGGCCATTAAAGAAAATGCTATGTCTGGGGATGTTTTTCAGCAGCCTGGACTGAGAAACTGGTCAGAGTTGAGGGAAAGATGGATGATGCTAAATACAGGGATATTATTGAGCAAAACCTGTACCTCACTGTGCGTGATTTGAGGCTAGGACGGAGGTTCACCTTCCAGCAGGACAATGACCCCAAACACACTGCTAAAGCAACACTTGAGTGGTTTAAGGGGAAACATGTAAATGTGTTGGAATGGCCTAGTCAAAGCCCAGACCTCAAACCAATATAAAATCTGTGGTCAGACGTAAAGATTGCTGTTCACAATCGCAAACCATCCAACTTGAAGGAGCTGGAGCAGTTTTGCAAGGAGGAATGGGCAAAAATCCCAGTGGTAAGATGTGGCAAGCTCATAGAGACTTATCCAAAGCGACTTGGAGCTGTGATTGCCGCAAAAGGTGGCTTTACAAAATATTGACTTTAGGGGGGTAAATAGTTATGCACATTGACTTTTTCTGTTATTTTGTCCTATTTGTTGTTTGCTTCACAATAAAAAAAAACAAAAAAAACATCTTCAAAGTTGTGGGCATATGATGCAAATCCTCACACAATCCATGTTAATTCCAGGTTGTGAGGCAACAAAACACGTAAAATGCCAAGGGGGTGAATACTTTTGCAAGGCACTGTACGTAGGTGCTCAAATCACCCCTAGGTTGCTCATATCACCTTTCTGTAAGAATAATTACCCTTATAAATAAAGTAATCTTCTTTACTCTAGGTTAGAGAGCTACACTGTCATGGGCCTCTCCTTATGGGGCTGTGTGCATCTGGGCTCACCCACAGAGCCTGGACAGTGGGCACATCCCCATCATTTATATACAATCCTTCTAGAGTGACTAAGCAGCAAATGAGAACACACACTACTTGAGCGGCAAGTGGTAGGAAATAATATTTTATTTTTTTTGCTTTGTTTTTGAAACCATTGCTTGACAAATCGTAGGAACCAAAGAGGCACAGCTCCTGAAATTTTACCGCTGTCTGCTAATATTTTATTTGATATATAATTCATAACCAGACTCCTAGAGAGATTTTGGCTGCCTCCCAACTAACCTAGCTGGCTCCTAATTTTCAAATAAATGTGTGAACCCATGACTTTCACAATAAATATATTTACCTCTGGTAGCTTGCTAAACAAATATTTAAACAGATTTAAAAAAAAATAATAATAATTAAAAAAGACCCAATACAACCTTAGGAGGCAGTCGGAGGAATCCAATAAGTGTGTTTGTATGTAAATCGCATATATAGTTGTGAGCATGCGGGTTGTTGCTAACACTGCGGGCCGCAGTTGCTGGGCGCTCCTTGCGCTGGTGATGAGCGCCATAGGTCATCCCTATGACCCCCTATGACTTTAGGCCCGCAAATGGGCCGCATTTGTGCAGGTGGAGGCTCCCACGTCGGCTGCAATGAGCCGCAAGCGGGACTTACACCGCAACATTTACGGACTTAGCATCCACAAATATGAGCCACGGGACTTGGAAAAAAAGCATTACGAGCTCGCAAAAATACGACCTTAGCACCCGAACCGCGCACACATGAAACATTAAAAACACAATAAATACACACAACAAATACATAAAAAGCTTACCCACAGCAAGGGGGGCACCCAGGACCTCTAAAAGTGAAGTTACACCTTAATTTAAGTCCAAATCCAAGAGTTTACACACACGAAAATCCCCTAAGCGAGAGAAAAAATGGCTGCCGAAGAAAACGAGGCTACAGGACCCTAAACACGCAAAACACCACGAAACACAAACAGATTTTCCGAAAAAGCTGTACGTGGTCCAAGATACACTATTAACAAGGACGCGAAATCATCCATAGCCGTGTACCACATACACATAAGCCGCCATTTTACAACACTAACTTACACAATCCGGAAGTACACAGCTACCCTAACGGATTTTCCTTGCGCACGCACACTATTTACACTACACACTGCACACATTGCTGCCACTTACACATCAGCTCCACAACAGTGCAAACCGACATTGTATGCTGCAGGAACATCGAAACAGATTGTTAGCTCTTCAGCACAATGCTTCCTGCATATATTACTTCAAAATAGGTAAAGTATATTCATTTATTAATTATTTCATTACCATACAAAAAAACATCTACACGAGAAAAAAAAACTCACAATACACATAAAAGCCATTCACTGCGTCACTCACAATGACCGCCAACACTGCTCATAGCACATAAAGACTTGCAAGAAGCGCAAAAAACACATCACAGCCGACCAAACAATAACACCAAAAGCACCTATCAGAAAAAAAATACAACCAACAGCCTTGCAATGAGCGCCGAAGGCGCTCAGCTCGAGGCTTACAATGAGCGCTGAAGGATCTTGGAACACCAACAAAATTAACGTCTCAACCAAACAGCATTACCTGCCTTACAATCTTATTGCCTTCATTTTTTGATGGGCAAGTCGCTAGTTAGATATAGTTCCTGGCAAGTAGATGGGAAAGAAGTGGAGGCAGTGGCAGATTTTATTTTCCTGCACTCCAAAATCTTTTCAGATGGTGACTGCAGCCATGAAATTAAGCCATTTGTGTCTAGGGAGGAAAGCTATAGCAAGTTTGGACAAGCTATTAAAAAGTAAACATATTGCACTATAGTTCAAGCTACGGTATTCCCAGTAGAAACATACGGATGTGAGAGCTGGACCATAAAGAAGGCTGAGCGTTGTAGAATTGATGCCTTTGAATTGTGGTGCTGGAGAAAACTGCTTAGAGTTGCTTGGACTGCAATAAGATCCTGTTAATACGACTGGAAATAAAGCCAAACTGTTCACTGGCAAATATGATCATGAGGCTGAGACTCAAATATTTTGGCTACATTCTGAGAAGAATACAGATTCCCTAAAAAAGACTCTGATGCTGGGAAATATTGAAGGCAAACAAAGAAGGGGACAGCAGAGGCACTGTGAACAGATGAGGTTACTGAAGCAATGAACATGAGCTTGATTAAACGGAGCAGGGTCTGACAGTTGTTCCTGGTGTACGGTCCATAAGGTCACGGAGAGCTGGCATGACTAAACAACTGAACAACAGCATAATATACTAAAAACTTTTGAGCTGCAAGTGAAAATGTAGGATCTCTTGGCTCCTGTGACATACCCTGATCTAACCACAATACCCTATGGTACATCTGCCTGCTAACATCAGGGTGGTGCTGGGCTTTGCACCTGAGTATTAGGATCCAATTGTAAAGGCCACATTGCTACTAGGAACAGATTTGTTAGGAGTGTTTGTTTACTTTCCTTTCAATTATGAAAGCACTAGCTGAACGTCTACCCTGTGTATGTTGGCGGCAGTTGGCATGTGAACAATTATGATGTAAAGGATTTTATCACCATGTTCACCATATTATGCAGAAAACACAGACTGTGCGATAAAGAACAAATATTTACTTCGTCTTGATTAGATTACTTGATCATCATAGCATTTGGAGCCTATGACCTATATATTTTTTTAACACAGCAGGTAAGTTTGAAAATATGACTGCAATTATATATTAAACACACACACACATACAGCATGTTTTATATGCACATGTATATTATCATAGGGATAAAACAATCCTCTCTAAAGCAGTTGTTCATCTTTTTTTCTTTTTTTTTTTCTTCATTTATATTGCTGGCTCCCAACATTTTAGGTAGTTGTGTGTGTGTGTGTATATATATATATATATATATATATATATAGATAGATAGATAGATAGATAGGATACTCAGCCCGTGTTTATTCCAACCTTGGCTTTGCATGAAAGCTGTGTAATACAGCATGCATAAGCTTAAAGGAAGCCATGTTTGATGATGGCTACGGAATGCAGAGCGAGGCATTTGTGGGCACATTTGCATGTCCCGGCTAAGCTTCCCAGAATGCAGTGTAATAACTGTTTTTCTCAGAACTCTGAGCTGGAAGCATGTTTTTTAACTTGCTTTAGACATTCAAATGTGAACACAGATGTACTTTTTATTTACTATATATATATATATATATATATATATATTATATATATAGTACAGTTTATTAAACTGCATTCCCGGGAAGCTGAGCAGGGACATGCAACCATAAACCATTTCAAACATGTCTTCATTTAAGCTTATGCATGCTGCATTACACAACTTTTATGCAAAGCCAAGGTTGGATTATACACAGGCTGGGAATCCTAGCCATGTACAGCTGTTTCAAGGTTACTGCCTATCATCAGTGTGGGGCAGGATCAGCTTCCCAGAGTGCAGTGTAATAACTGTATTTCTTGGAATTCTGAGCAGGAATCAGTTTTTTTTAACAGATGTTATTTACTGTACGGTGGATCGCTTCTATCGCTGTAAAATAATTTGCTATTCAATTGGCGTCTTTTCGCTAGCCCCAAACCATTTGCGGGTTACTGGCTGAAAATCCCTGCAGGTTGTCAAAATCATAACTCCAACCCAGCTAAGCCTTTCTAACATTTACGGGCTTGAAAGATCAATTGCAAATCGTTATTCAATTGCTACAATTCTTCAAGCCCGCAATTGTTTTCACACTTGTAAATGGCAAATGTAGAAGAAAATCCCACGAGTTCCAGATAGGACTCGCAAGGGGGGTTAAACACCGGATTGTAGAACTGTAAATGCAAATAAAAAATCAATACTGCACTTTAAAAGACGGAGAAAGCGATGAAAGACATTAGAATTAATTTCACAACAGTCTCAAGCTCGCAAAAATGCAATAAAAAATATATATTTTTTTCCTTTTTATTTCCGTTTTATATCAGTCTTGGTAATCAAGACTAGAACAGTATCGTCATTTATTTTTATTTAGTACATTGCCGGATTGCGAGTCTGATCGCAAATCTGACTTCTAAACACTAATTGATTGTGGTTTAACCTCCATCTTTTACTGACCTCGTGATGACGCTCTCACGTACTATTGGCTGTTTCTAAATCGGTAGTTACGGTCTTGCTTAATTGATCATGCTCTGAAATGCTACTTACAGGTGAATGGTTTAGGCTTTCAGCCAGGTAACTGCGGGCTTGTTCACTTGAATCGCTCTGTAACTGTTGCACTTTTCAATCCTAATTGAATGTAGGCCCTAGTTTTGCAGGGCATTTGAATGCAGTTTGTTGACCACAGTTTGGTTACATCTGATATTGTGTTCTGTTCTCGACAATTTGGCAATATGTATATTTTTGGGGGGCGTGTGAAACTACAAAGTTTTCTTTTAAATTGCAGCATTGTCATGATCTACCTCTGCCAATGTTTAATATGGCAGTATAATATGAGGCCAATCTGTAAGGAGCACTAGCCCTAATATATTATTAATTTAGAGACGGTCATGGGGAAAACGCCTACGAGATAACTGCAGAACTGATCATTATACCTGAATTTGAGTGTTGTTCTGATTATTACAAATAAAGCAGTCTCCCCCCATTGTTGCATTTAAGTGAAGAAATGCTGTACAGTATAGTTTATAGTGCTCATGATTCATGAAAAAAAATGTTGATTTCAATCTTTGTGACAGTTTAAGTACTATCACTGGCTGGCTTTGATTTACAGGGTAGGGCTCCCTGGTGGTCCAGGGGTTAGGATTTGTTGCTTTCACCACTGCAACCTGGGTTCGATGCCAAGTTAGGGAAACTAGGTCACACCTCCCTTAAGCCGAGCATAGTTGGACCTGGTTAGTACTTGGATGGGAGATCACCTAGGAATACCAAGCGCTGTATGCTGTGGCCCACTGAAGTAGAAACAGGAAACCCATTCCAGTATCTCTGCTATAAATACCAAGTGGATCGGCATGACCATTGACGCGCGCTATGCGGTCACGGAGTTGGAAACTACTGAACAACACACAAAAAAAAAGAATTATATGATTTTTTTTTTTCATTTCCACAATTTGGTTAGTTTTAGAACAAACCTAGATGGTCATATTTAACAGTATAATCAATAATTGTCAGAAGAAATGGGACAGCACAAAGAAAAAGACATATGCATGTCTGGGAAGTCATTTAGCTGTTTAGTGAGTTTGCAGATAAATAAAGACGTGGTTAAATGTGTTTGTATTCAAACATTAAGATACTAATGAATAACTGTGAAATGTCTTGGCAGGAGAATGTGTCCTTGGCTGATATTTTGTCACTGCGAGATAGCGGTCTTACCGAGGAGGATAGTTGGGCAATCTGCCTGGAGTGTTGCTATTCCATGAAGAGTATCGCTCATTCAACCATTTTTCAGACACTCTGTATTACTCCAGACACACTGGCGTTTAACACCAATGGCAATGTCTGCTTTATGGAACAGCTTAGTGGTAAGTATTTATTTATGTTTTCAACAAATGTCACATCTTTTTTCAGTATCTTTAAAGGATGACTGTGATCATTTTTTTCTAAGATGCTTTGGAATAAATAACTTGATAATGGAAAAAATGTTTTTAGAAAGCAAAAATAATAAACACAAATTTTATATTTGAACTTTTATATACAATTCTTCTTTTGATACAGTGTTTGATTCTGTATGTTATTTTCTCAGGGCGTTGTATTCTTGTAAACAAATGAGGACAGTTTTTGTTGTTACTTTCTTATTGCAGATAGAATATTATCCTGTATTTAAAGTCTTTTTCAGCCTCAATTTCAGCAGAATTCAAAATGGTATATGTCACGACCCAGGGGCCACGTGCACCCCAAAACTTTCCTGTCTATGGCTTATAGGAACCCCCTAGGTTGTCAGGGTTTTTATCATCTCAGTGACCAGATGCCTTTCCCATGTATCAAGGTTGTGTCTGAGGATGCCAGCAACACAGAAGTTCAGGAAGCTATTTCAGTAGTTCTGCTCCCAGTGATTAGGAGCAGAGTTGTAGGCAGAGTCTGTAATAATAATTCCAATGGTTAAAATTATTACATTCCCTCAGAATGAAACATACACCCCAAATTATGTATGTTTCGACTGACAACAATATTTGATACAGTATTTATGCACACTCAGTCCCAGCACATCTTGCCACCACACCTCTCCCTAGAAGGGGGTCAGCCCCCAGGCCCATATTAGGAATTCCCTCCCGCTCGGTGTACCTGGCAGTCTAGCAAAAGAATCAATTCACACATTAATGTTAGAAGTTGCCATTTCTCTCTACGGAAGCCTTCACCACAAGGAGGGTAATATTGTAAACACTTCCTTGAATCCAAGGTGTCTCAGTCCCCACCCCACTACTCTGCTGGCCAGCTTCTGCTCATCAAAACAGGTAATCCCCGTAATTGGACTCTCTTCACCCAGGGACCTTGCTATATTACACTCCCTGGGGAAAATGTATAATTTCAATACCCAACATGCCTAGGTACTACCTTTACATCAATAAACGTACACAATAATTCCTGCCTGTAAAGGCCGCACACATTTCCCTGTATAACACACACATGTGATAACTATGAATAACCCCAAATGTCCAGCGGTGGGCACTTAGCATGACAGTATATTCTGCAGCTTCATAGTTGCATATAAAATGTAATAAATGTACGTTTGCATTAATTTTTAAATTGTAAAAAAAAAAGGTTT
Organism: Discoglossus pictus; assembly: GCA_027410445.1. NCBI lineage: Eukaryota > Metazoa > Chordata > Amphibia > Anura > Alytidae > Discoglossus > Discoglossus pictus. The sequence continues at coordinate 75,151,760 of CM050171.1, read as the reverse complement.
TACCTATTTTCTACTGTGACTCTTTAAAATAGTATGAATTCTATACAGGGCTACAGTGGAGCTTAACAAGAAAAGTACTGAAAAATGAAGTATGAAATACCAAGCAGCATATTGTAGTGAGACTACTGAAATCTTAAATTCTTCTGTCTGTCAATGGCATTTTACTAATTAAGCTTCTAAGAATCATTTTCACAAACCAGAACTTTAACATAATGGCCTTCTTAATTCCAGGCCCTATAAATAGAACAAAAGCTGTTTTTTGTTATACACAATGAGAGTAACCATTATTAGGTTCAGCATTTTCAGTCAAACTGGTAATATTTCAGCATAGAAAGGGTATTTGTCCAGCTTGAAGTGGAGAATAAATTCAGACTTTTTTTTATATTTTACAAAATTACAGTGGTCAAATAATTTTATGGTCAAGTGAAGCTGTGAAGAACATATGTCAAATCTAAGTATTTTAAAGGATTTATTTAATTAAACTTCTAAATAATCTTACACATTCTTTAAAAATGTTCTGTGTAAACTATGACAGAGAACCTTTTATTCTCCTGAAAACCATATTAACGGCAAAAACTAGAGCTATTGCCTCTATCACAAAGCAAGGAATCCGTCAGTGCCATCCTGAATCTTCCTACTTCTTCATCAGACACCTCACTTTGCGTATTGCCCCCCCCCCCCCCCCCCCACAATGTATCACAGAGGTGTAGGACCTTCTAAAGACCATAGCTATGTCACCAAGTGAGAATACCACATACAACCTTGTTTAATTGTCAGTTTATGAATATATAATCAGCTTTCCGTTTTTTTTTTTAGAAGAGATGTGGTATATGAAAAATATAAAAAAAAAACTCTTGATTTGTGTTCCGTACATTGCAATGTCAGTTCTTCAGTTTTGATCTATTTCTAAAATTGTAAAGTATACAAAAAAAAATGTTAACTACAAAGAAATCAGTAACCCAATTACTGCAAACTGGTGACACTTTTCTTTTTAGATGATCCTGAAGGTTCTTTTGTGCCTCCTGAGTTTGATCTGACTGGTAACACTTTGGAGGTAAGCAAATTAATTTTAAGGGGGCACATGTTTCAATGTGTTTTTTTTTTTTTTTTTGTAGAAACATAAGAATGGATACTGACCTTTAGAGATATATATACAGTGGATATAAAAAAAGTCTACACACCCCTGTTAAAATGTCAGGTTTCTGTGCTGTAAAAAAATGAGACAAAGATAAATCATTTCAGAAATTTTTCCACCTTTAATGTGACCTATAAACTGTACAACTCAATTGAAAAACAAACTGAAATCTTTTAGGTAGAGGGAAGAAAAAATATAAAAATAACATAATATGGTTGAATAAGTATGCACACCCTTAAACTAATACTTTGTTGAAGCACCTTTTGATTTTATTACAGCCCTCAGTCTTTTTGGGTATGAGTCTATCAGCATGGCACATTTTGACTTGGCAAGTTTGCCCACTCTTCTTTGCAAAAACACTCCAAATCTGTCAGATTGCGAGGGCATCTCCTGTGCACAGCCCTCTTCAGATCACCCCACAGATTTTCAATCGGATTCAGGTCTGGGCTCTGACTGGGCCATTCCAAAACTTTAATCTTCTTCTGATGAACCCATTCCTTTGTTGATTTGGATGTATGCTTTGGGTCGTTGTCATGCTGAAAGATGAAGTTCCTCTCCATGTTCAGCTTTCTAGCAGAAGCCTGAAGGTTTTGTGCCAATATTGACTGGTATTTGGAACTGTTCATAATTCCCTCTATCTTAACTAAGGCCCCAGTTCCAGCTGAAGGAAAAAAGCCCCAAAGCAGGATGCTGCCACCACCATGCCTCACTGTGGGCATGGTGTTCTTTTGGTGATGTGCAGTGTTGTTTTTGCGCTAAACATATCTTTTGGAATTATGGCCAAAAAGTTCAACCTTGGATGCGACTAAGGAAATTTCAGGAAAGACCAACTAGAGCAGCTGAACTTTATTTGGGGTTATTTGGGGCACTTTAAATTATGGCAGGTGTATGCTGACTTGGAATGTGATTGCTTAATTCTGAACACAGCTACATCCCCAGTTATAAGAGGGTGTGCAGACCTATGCAACCACATTATTTTATTTTTATATTTTTTCTTCCCTCTACCTAAAAGATTTTAGTTTGTTTTTCAATTGAGTTGTACATTTTATAGGTCACATTAAAGGTGGAAAAAGTTCTGAAATGATTTATCTTTGTCATTTTTTTTACAGCACAGAAACCTGACATTTTAACAGGGTTGTGTAGACTTTTTATATCCACTGTATATATGAGAGAGAGGGAGATTTTTTTTTTTATGTGTAAAATTAAACATTTGATATTAAATATTTGAAATTAATCAGCGGCACATTGTTCTAGTAGTCTACCTTGTACCAGACAATTGTAGTGGTTTGTATAAAACAAATCCGCGGAGAAACTAAAATGAGAGACATCTTCCTCTCCTTTACTTTGCATGTGATCTCTTCAAGACTTCTCACCTTTGTACATCTAGTGCAAAGAGAAAACCATTTCTCTCTCTCTCTCTCTCTCTCTCTATCTATATATATATATATATATATATATATAATTTAATACATTTTAAAAGAGCATGTTTTAACAATATGCAAGGCTCCTTTTTTTTTGTTGAAAAAAATATTTAGTAAAACTTATTTAAAATTATACAAAACTAACAGGAAATAGCACAGGAAATACCTCTGTGTGAGTACCAAGTATGTGCAGATCTAGATCTCATTGGCAGACACTTTATGACTCCTACAGCTACTCTGCTGCACATTGGCTGACATAAACAACCCCAAAGACAATCATATTGGTATATTCTGCTTTAGAAGCTTTATTTTCAAAAACTGTTCAACGTTATCAAAATTACGTCAATGGCCCTTTAAGTACTGAATGTAACCATTTTATTTTTGTTCTGTCATTCAGTCGTGCCCAACTCTCTGACCCTATGAACAGCATCACGCCAGGCACATCTCAAGCTTATATTTATTGATTCAATAACATATATATATCCATCTCTGCTGTCCCTTTCTTCGTGTGCATGGTCTTCTCTAGGGAATCCTGTCTTCTCATGATATGGGCAAAATATTTGCGCTTCAGCCTCATGATCACACATTCCAGTGAAAAGTTTGGCTTCATTTCCTCTAGTTTTAATTGATTGGATCTTTATATTCCAGCTTTTGCATCCATGGGTTACTACTGGGAATACTATAGTTCCTGACCTTTGTTGATCTTGTAATATCTTTACTGTTTAATAGCCTGTCCAGACTTGCCATGGCTATCCTTGCTAGAAGCAAACACCTTTTTAATTTCATGGCTTTAGTCACCATCTGCAAAGATCTTGAAGCCCAAGAAAATAAAATCAGTCACTGCTGCCACTTCTTCCTCATCTAATTGATAGGAACTGAGATTGTTTGTTTGTTTTTTGTTTTGTTTTCTTTACTTTGAGCAGCAGGCCAGGCCTTTAGTTCCTCCTCACTTTCAGCCATCAGAATAGTTGAGTTTTCCAAATATATGGCAGAATGCAAGCAACACTTTGACAGCATCATTTTGTAGAATCTTGAATAATTCAACTGGGATTCCATCAACTCCTGTAGGCCCCTCTCACTTCACTCTCCAAGAGGCCTGGCTTCAACTCATTGGACACACTTTTGAAGTTATCAATGCTGTTAAGATCCCTCCTGTATATATCTTCGGTGTATTCCTGCCACCTCTTCTTTATCTGATCTGCTACTTTTAAGTCCCTACTATTTTTTGTTTTTTATCACGCCCCCGTTTACATGAAATATTTCCTTGGGATATCCAATTTTCTTGAAGAGCTCACTTGACTTTCCTCTTCTGTTGTCTTCTTCTATCTCTTTACTTTGTTCCTTATAGAAGGTCACCTTGTCTCTTCTTGCTATCCTATGGATTTCTGCATTCAGTTGGATAAATCTTTGCCTATCCACTACATTTACTTTTTTCCTGGGCTACTGTCAAAGTCTTGTCAGACATATAGTTTGCCGCCTTAGTTTTCTTTCTTTTTAGGCAGACTTTAAAAGGACACTGCCATCTCTAAGCTGTTATGTTGCACGGACTTCAGATCTCTACCCATTACAAGAGTACTAATCCATCTTGTTGATTTCATCCTAATGACATCAGCCTACAAATCTAACTTGTGATGGGTTAAAATCAGAGAGGGTTCTAAACAGAAGGTCAGCCGCTTCAGAAAAACAAACCAATAAATCTGAAGATTACAACACAATGGAGGCTCTTTTTGTAAGACATTATAAATCTAATCAGCAGAACGAAGAATATGTAGGGAAGATTTCAATATATAGCAAACAAAAACCTTATAGAGACCTATAAGCACCATCACATAAAGGGTAGAAAATCATGTGGGAAAAGTCAGGTTTTCCTAATTGATCAAGCATGGATTTACATATCATCACTTTGTTATATCTATGAACATTTTAATAATCTACCATTATTTTAAATGGATAAAGTTTTTTAATAGGCTCCCTTTCTAGGTGGCGATTCGCCTTTAACATTTCTTTTTCATGCTCGTTTGTTATCATTCAGGCGGTAGTCGTTAAATGCATGTGCTAGAACATTGTAAGTTCAGTCCTCCAATACATGTGTGTCTCATACTACCTTCACACATTTATATAATAATAATAATAATGTATTATTATTATTATTATATACTGTTTTATCTTGTAAACCATATGAAACTTTATTTTTTTTAAAAGGCAGTCAATTAATTAAAGAAAGAGCTGCCATTTCAAAACCCTGTGGATTAACCATCAGCTCTACCTGATTTGTTATAGATAAAAAAAGAACAATATATCTAATATAAACATAATCTAGGATACATAACATTTCCTTATGCAAACCCAACATCTATTTCTATTTAGTACCACTGATGAGAGCAGTTCATATTATTAATACTAGTAATTTTTAAAAGCGGCAAACTATTTTTTTTTTTTCCACAGCTACTTTTCCATCCCTAACTGTATGGTGATTTTTCAGTATCCCTTTAAATATTAATACAAATTGTAATGCACACCTTTTCTTCTGCTGGTTGTAAGGGAATCTTAGATCATAAATTGCATTCGGATAAGATGTCAGTATGCTTTTATTGGGGGAAAAAATGTGTCTCAATTTTACAATCTTATTTATGTTTTTATTATATATGCAGGCACATATATACTCGCTAGGAACAACATTAAAAGCAGCAGTAGAATTCTTAATTGAACCAGGGTCGGAGATACATTTTAGCCAAGATCTATATTCTTTGCTTGATAATATGCAAGAGGAAAACCCGGTGAACAGACCTGACATTGAGGTAGGTTATGTCTTTCCTATACGGTAAGTTTCTTTATCCATTTCAATATAGTAAATAATTGTGCATTGTTAGATACAATTCTAGTTAGACAGATTTCTGGCTGTTAATAATAATTTAACCATGAGAGTGTTAGTTTGGCTTTGTGTAGATCCCTCCCCCAAGATATATTAAATTCAAATATAGGTTCAGGATGCCACAACCATATGGCAAAACTTGTATAGCGATGGAACAGTCCATTTTTGTCCAGCATTATACAGAGCCTTCCTGTTCAGCATTTTTTTGCTTCGTGTTAAATGAGAAGCGTGATTATGATTACTCCCACTTCAGTGTGCTGAAAGATAAAAGAATAACTCTGAATAGAAGTTGCTAAATAAAAAGGTCAGGGTAATCACAGGGCAGATTCAGTCATGTAAGCCACAGGAAAAGCTATATAAATGTGAACATTTTAATCCTTTACCAATAATTATATAGATTCAATCTTTTAATAGACTTAGTTTTTTTGGCAATGAAATACTCACTCACTCTCTTTAATGTAAAAATATATATGTTTTCAATTCATGGAATTCATTTGCTAACCACTTTGGTTTAAAGCACATGTTAAACATCTGTATGTAAAGTAAGCAATTTTAAAATGTATTTTTCTTTATCCACCACCACCACATGAAAATCTTACAGAGCATTATATCACTATGTGAAGAGAAACTTAATTGTGCTTCCTCATCCATGATTTGCCGAAATATTTCATCCATTGGAAGACGAGTGCTTTCCATAGAATCAGTCAGCACACACCAAGGTAAATCCATTGTCTGTTATTCTTTAATGTGTATAATATTTAATAGTGAAACATATTTTATTAGCAATATATCCATAAAAAATCCTTATGTAATAACATTTTCCCATTAAAGTACCACTGTAGATTGAAAAAACTTCATATTTGTGCAGTATGCAACAATATTAGCTGCTGTATAAGCCGTGATCATAAAATTAATAAAAATATTTTTAGAGACAATCTTAACTTTCCTTGTTTGTGCTATGGGCACTTCCATGTTGGAATGCTTGTAGGCCTGCAATCTGAGAGGGGAGGATTATCCTACTGTAAGCATATTATAAAAAAAAAAAAAAAACTTAAAAAAAGAAAAATATGTATCTTTATTTCACGTAACTCCACTTGTAGCTTTGATCAAGCACTACATGTACTCCCTTATTCTGTGTCACACTGAGACTTCTATGTCATTTCTTCCATGTAAATTTTGGGGGAGTGAGTATGGCTCCGTACAGAGCTACTTCTAAGCTCACTCACAGAGCATGGGGAATATTTTGCACTAACACACAAATAAAAACACTGATTTTTAAAATCTTTTATTTTTATTCCATATGATTCCATTCTCATTATTTGGCATACTGCTTACATTGGCATTGTGTCTGTTTAAAAAAAAACAAAAGAACAAACAAACAAAATAGAATGACAAAAACAGCTTTCATACCGTGGTCCTTTAAGGCATTCTACACATAATTAAGGCAAGTTCAAAGTTCAGTATGCTGCTTGGGTGGTTATTTAAGACTATACCTTTGCATGCAAGGTTCTTCATTTCTGAATCATTATATAGATGTTCTCAGTTGAGTGTACAATATTCTATTTGCCACACTATATTTGCTAACTATCTATTTATTTGCATAATATGTGTGTGTATGCACATGTTTATTTGATGAGGGCTCAAACCCATTACTATACTAAAGCACCTACTATACTAAAGCACACAACCTTCAAGTCTTGAAGTGTGGATGTAATATGTACATACCTTTGCAAATTATTTATGTTTTGTTGTTTTTGTAATTGTAGATGGTTGGGAAACCCTTTGGAAGGGGAAAGACAACTTTGACTTGGGATTAAAAGTACCAACAAATGAGAACTTGGATGTTACTTATCATCCAAGTGGTTGCCTTAACATCAATGCATCACAAGACGAATCACAGATGAATGGATCTAAAGAAACTGGAAAAAAAGTAGACCAACCATATACAGGTCAACTGGTAGTGATCGGAAATAATATCAAGAAACACACAAATGAAAGACCAAAAACACAAGGCGATCGTTTTTCTGAATGTGAAAAGATTGAGGACGAAATGTCGAAACTTTCTATAAAAAAACATCGTAAAAATAAACATCAGTCTACAGTTAATACTTCTGAAAAGGGCTCATCTCAATTATCACCACTTGTTGGAAAAGTCACTTTAAAAAGCTGGCCATCAATGCCTAACTGCTTGTCACCAATCAATGGTACCAAGGACCAAGACGATCCAGTTGGTCAGCAACAGAGTCAACCAAAACATGTTTTATATTTTGTGAATTCAGAAATGAATAATAACTCTCTGGCTTTCCCTATGCAAAACACAAACTACGATTTTCCTGTATGCCAAGCAGAGTGGCAGTCACAAGGTGCACAGAATAACCTTGTAACAACTCGTGGGCAGGGAAATCTGCGTTCTCTATGTATAGACAACGAAAAAAGTTCAGAAAAATATGCAACAACCGAGGATAACATTGTAAATTCCATAGAGCTTAATGTAAATAGTTCTAACATGTACGACAAGCATGTGGCCACAGTGGCTTATCAGGAAGACATGGTGGCTATTTCAAGACATGTAAACTCTGCCAAACAGTTCCCGGCTATTAGTGATGGGAAGGAGACGTCAACTTTAAGCAAGGATCAACAGGTATTGTTTATCTAGTTTCCAGAAGAGGGAAATCGTGCATGCGCAGTTGTGCCCGCGAAGTGCGCAAGCGATGGGGGAGAGGAGGTAGAAAGGGGGAGAGACAGAGAGCACTCAGAGCGCAAACTTGACTCAAGGGATGAGTTTATGTCTGATTAATTTCCTCCGTAGAAGAAGTTTATAATAGGCATATATTGTTTATTTTCAAGTTTTGAATACAAATGGAGCTTTTTTCAGCAAAAGACAAATCAATATAACAATACAGTTTACCTTTGTCTCCAAGGCAGGGGTACTCTAGTTCAGACTTGGAGGGCCGCACACAGGCCTGGATTTGCTGATATCCCTGCTGCACAGAAAGGATATATTTTAAAATCCAGGAATGTGTGTGGCCCTCCAGGACTGAACTTAAGTACCCCTACTCTAAGTGCATGCTACTAAGTTGAAAATAAAAAAAATAAAAATGTCACTTGCCCTTGAACTTAATGAATTTCTAGAGGAGCTGTTCTCCCAACTCTCTACAAGTCTGTAAAAAAAAAAAAAAAATGGAAATATTTTTTTAAAATACAGTGCAATTAATTTAAATGTGTTTGATGAATTCTTCCTTTTCAGTGGATTTCATTGAAAGATCTTTTAATAAACTATGGACAACCGCTAAACGAAGATGAGCTGTGGGCCTTGTGTCATGAGTGCTTATATACTCTGCAGACTTACATAGATTATCCAGGTAAAAATGAATAACGAAAATGTCTGTTTTGCATTTACCTATGTGCAGACATTTATGCTTATTGCCTCAACCTTTATGTACAGTTTTGTCCTTGTCAGAGAGAGGCATCACCACTCTCTCCTCCTTGTTATACTGTGGAATCTCTCAAGTTCATGTCCCATTTTCATTCTCCAGTTCCTCTTGTTTTTTCCCTCAAAGTCCAGGAGAATGACAGAAATCTTGAGTGATCAGCAGTAAATATTCGTGTATAGATCTGTGCATGTACAAAATGAATGTATCACTAAATCGCAGGTAGTTTAATCATTCTACAGAATGTAGAAGGATGTGTGTCTCTCTCTGGCCATTTGTCATGTTGGGAGGTATGTTAGTCTGAGACATTTCTTGAGCTACAGTCAGGTCCATAAATATTGGGACATCGACACAATTCTAACCTTTTTGGCTCTATACACCACCACAATGGATTTGAAATGAAACTAACAAGATGTGCTTTAACTGCAGACTTTCAGCTTTAATTTGAGGGTATTTACATCCAAATCAGGTGAACGGTGTAGGAATTACAATAGTTTGTATATGTGCCTCCCACTTTTTAAGGGACCAAAAGTAATGGGACAGATTAACAGTCATAAAACAAACTTTCACTTTTTAATACTTGGTTGCAAATCCTTTGCAGTCAATTACAGCCTGAAGTCTGGAACGCATAGACATCACCAGACGCTGGGTTTCATCCCTGGTGATGCTCTGCCAGACCTCTATTGCAACTGTCTTCAGTTCCTGCTTGTTCTTGGGGCATTTTCCCTTCAGTTTTGTCTTCAGCAAATGAAATGCATGCTCAATCGGATTCAGATCAGGTGGTTGACTTGGCCATTGCATAACATTCTACTTCTTTCCCTTAAACTCTTTGGTTGCTTTTGCAGTAAGCTTCGGGTCATTATCCATCTGCACTGTGAAAAGCCGTCCAATGAGTTCTGAAGCATTTGGCTGAATATGAGCAGATAATATTGCCCGAAACACTTCAGAATTCATCCTGCTGCTTTTGTCAGCAGTCACATCATTAATAAATACAAGAGAACCAGTTCCATTGGCAGCCATACATGTCCACGCCATGACACTACCACCACCATGCTTCACTGATGAGGTGGTATGCTTTGGATCATGAGCAGTTCCTTTCCGTCTCCATACTCTTCTCTTCCCATCACTCTGGTACAAGTTGATCTTAGTCTCATCTGTCCATAGGATGTTGTTCCAGAATTGTGAAGGCTTTTTTATGTGTTGTTTGGAAAACTCTAATCTGGCCTTCCTGTTTTTGAGGCTCACCAATGGTTTACATCTTGTGGTGAACCCTCTGTATTTACTCTCTTGAAGTCTTCTCTTGATTGTTGACTTTGACACACATACACCTACCTCCTGGAGAGTGT
>CM050171.1:75106555-75136555 GCA_027410445.1 Discoglossus pictus | reverse complement strand
GTATTTATATAAGGTAATCATATCTCCTCTTAGACGCCTTTTTTCTAGAGAAAATAAGTTTAATTTGGTTAGTCTTTCTTCACCATATAATATTATATAACTTTTATAGTCTAAGTACTAAATCAAGGTATATTGGATTGCTATAACAGCTGATATTTATAATCTCCATAAAAATTAATCTGTAAGTTGTATATCCACGTACAAGTTACAGAATTATGGTGATATTGTTATCGGATAAATATTGATATAGCAATCTATTTTATAGTAAATTAACAAAATATTTCAATAATTGTAAGGAAATGAAAATTTAGAGAAATATTAAACTTATACAATACCCAATTCCAATGTCTTGTCCTTGGTTCCTTAAATGGCTAACTCAAGGGAGTTTGAACCTTTTCATTTGTTTCAGAATTCTTTTGTGAGTGAGTTGTAAAAGTTTCTTTATACTTTCTGGAGTATACATTTTGAATTATCTGTGTTTTGGGAATGTCCCAATAGTATGCGTTTGTGTGTTCTTCTTAGGAGTCTACCAAAGTTTCTCATTGGGGTGTGTCTGTCTCTAATGGAGTCTGCCTTTGTCTAGGCTTCCCAAGTATTCCTTCCTAATTTCTTTGTCTCTCTCCTAAGTATACTACAGCTTCATTTTATTATCATAAATTCCAATCAGACGATAGAGATGTCAGAGTTGTTTACCAATAAGAAAAAGATATCTGTTACATACCTTGGATATAAAAAGTCTACACACCCCTGTTAAAATGTCAGGTTTCTGTGCTGTAAAAAAAATGAGACAAAAAAAATCTTTTCAGAAATGTTCCAATTTTAATGTGACCTATAAACTGTACAACTCAATTGAAAAACAAACTGAAATCTTTTAGGTGGAGGGAAGAAAAAAAATAAAAAAAATAATGTGGTTGCATAAGTCTGCACACCCTCTTATAACTGGGGATGTAGCTGTATAGGTCACATTAAAGGTGGAAAAGGTTCTGAAATGATTTATCTTTGTCTCATTTTGTTACAGCATAGAAACCTGACATTTTAACAGGGGTGTGTAGACTTTTTATATCCACTGTAGGTTTAAGTGTTAATTATTATCTTGGGACACCAGATGGTGCCTGTGTATCTTCAAATTATGATCAAAAAATTAAAATAAAATGAACTAAAAACCTTTGACCTTCAATTAATAAGTAAAACTAATATCTCCTTACATTTTGACATTCCAATGTAAAACTGTCACATGTTACATAGCATCGACAAATTTATGTTAAAAAAATAGACATTAGGACTACAATTGTTTGAGAACCTTAAGGGAGTATATTCTAAGTTATAAATATATTCTCTTATCTTTAAGGGAGACATAGACCTTAAGTTAACCTTTCCAATAAACTAATGATTTTGCTTAGGCAATGTCTGTTGCAGAACAAAGGACTCTCTGAACCCCTGCTCATTAGAGAATATTGAATAGTGATTCCTCAAATGTGCATATATATAAATGTATAAAGTCATATAAAATGGTTATAATAAAAAGATATAATAGGAATATAATATTAGATTATTATAACACCATAAAAGGTGATTTTGATAGTAGAAATATCCTGACAGGGTGTTTTACTGTATCTAACAGAGAAAAGAAGTGTGATGGAGGAGGGAACAGGGAGAGGTCACTTGATAGTTGGATGAGATTAAAATTGACACCACATCCATTCCCATCATAGACACATAAACAAGAAGTTAATACATTTAGAAAGTTCATTAATTCAACAGTTGAAAAAATTACTCTCAATAAATGGAAACACTCCTCTTGCACACTTGCACCAAAATATCATGGATATCCACAGGGGTCTATCAAACTTTGTTTTTTTTTTCCTAGTTAAAAACTATGTTTTTTTCTGCTTAATTAATAAATTTTTGACAGACTCAAACTTTTTTCAAATGTATATAATGTTTCGTTGTGATACCATTACATATATGCTGTTTTCAAAGCATTTTCACTGCCCTTGTGTTTTATTTAAAATTTCTTTAGCTACTCATGGTTTTGGCATTGAAATTTCTATTTGGCATTACCTAGCTGCCAGAGCCGCTTCCACTATCTTGATGGCATCATAGGGACTGAGTCAAGCAGGTGAAATTTGGAGGCTTAGAAGCTGATGTTTGAAAGACAGTTTAATAATGAATACTCCTTTTTTATTGTTTCATATGTAATTAATGGTCATGATTAAAATGGGTGCCTGCATGGAACAGGATGAAAAAGCAAAAATATTTATAAAAGTGCACTATACACATATTTTGCAATAACAGTTTATTTTCTATTTTAATAGTAGGGTTTACATCATTTACTCTTGGAGGAAAAGCAGTGTGTGGGCTGGGAACAGCCGGATTATGGAGGGAAGCTGTCCTTTCACACTCTTTGCCAAAAAGTTACTAAAACAGCATTTAATAATGATTCCTGTGTTGTGTATATTTGTTAGAGAGGGGTTACCGCTGCCCTCCCAATTTAACTTTGTATATAGGCAACTTAACTTTTTATCTTTATAAGTAACATTTCATTTATTTAACATTTTCTTCATCACTGATGTTTTTCAGCCATACGTTGTCTGGAATCTGTGCTTATTGATCACAATGGAGAGGTTCTTTATGTTGCTCACCAAAAAGAAGGTAAGATCACATGAATTCCTTAGACTAGACAAAAAATAAATAAATAAATACATTTTGCATTTTAAACAATTGCTTACTAATTTCTATGATCTCCCAGACTATGGGCCTCATTCAATTGCGATTTGGCCAATTGAATAGGGCTCTAAATAAGCACATAGCATACTTTTTTAAATAAGTTATTAGTAAAGATGTTGCTTTTGGATAGAAGTTCACTTACTAAAAACTTCTTAAAAAAAATATGCTATCTGCTTATTTAGATGCCTATTCAATTGGAAAAATCTCAATTGAATGAGGCCCTATATAAGCTTTGGATTTCTCTACCCCCTAAATGTAGAATTATGGTTGGAGTTGACCCGCCCAGGGTCATACCGAAGTTGTGGTATGTCAATTTAGATAGACCACCCCCTGTGTTGTTCCACTCCAGACACAATACTTCATTTGGTTAGTGGGAGAACTTTGGTTTATATACCCTGGGGGGTATGATTGAAAACAATAGATATTCATTTTATTTTTCAATGCACAGGTTTTTTTTTTCTTCTAATAAAGCCCTACTTTATTAAGACCACTAAAGTGGTCCTGTAATATTGCTTTGAACTGCACTCACAAAAATGTTTTTTCATATTTTTCCCACAGAATCTTATGATGAATTTTGTGTACCTCCTGAATTCGACCCTCGAGGAGAAGTAACAGAGAAGGTAGAACATTACTCTCTATCTCAACTTTTTTTTGTATTCTATTTTAAACCTATACAACTTGCACTTAAAGGGATATGTAAGTGAGCTGGATTATGAGTGTATCTGATAGAGGAGAATTAGTAGTGCATGAAAGTGCTTTTTTGTTTTTTTTTTTGCACTAAAAAAATACCAAAATCAGCATTTAAACACTTTCTGTCAGTTGAAACTTAGGGTTAACACCCTCCAAACTTAGGCTAAATTGGCAAAAATCATTTTTCAAATTGTATACCAATTGGGAGGAAGTAAAGACTGAAACATATTTATCACAATCTGGCAGTTTCTGTCTGTTTTTTTTCTCTTTGCCTGTCTCCTTATGGGCAATGACCCCGCAACTGCGAGCCTTGCGAAGCAAGGCGAGCCATCACCTGGGACTTCGGCTGCAATGAGCACCGATGGCGCTCATTGCAATGCGGACCTTGCGGGACTTTGCCGTTTGCAGCCCACAAAGCGAGGAGAGCCATCACGCGGGACTTAGGCTGCAATGAGCGCCTCAGGCGCTCATTGCAGGGCTCACGGTGAGCGTCTCAGGCGCTCATCTTGAGGCCGGTGGGACTTTGCTGCAACTAAGCGAGCAGTTGAGGCATGCAGGCCTTACGAGCCATAAGACTTAGGACCAAAACCTGTACATGCGCTGTAAGGCTCGACAAAAATCCGACTTTAACGCCAGAACCACAGAACTGCAAAGAACGGAAAAACACAACAAATGTGCCTCAAATTAACTTGTACACTCACACACAGCACAGTGGGAGAGCCAGGGACTCTGTGAGTGTGGTTGCAAGTTAATTTGAGGCATATTTGCTGTCTTTTCACCAACGAAAATCGCCTAAGCGAGCAAAAAAAGGGCTTCCGAAAAAACGCAAACACAACGGAAACAAGCCCGAACGATGTAGAACTAGCCCCAAGGACGTAAAAAAGTGCTCAGAGGGCTCATAGCCTCGCATTGTGTGGTAAACCCCATTGCCAGGCTTACTATTTTACTCCCGTCATTTTTGATGGCCAATTTCCTAGTATTTATATAATTTTGCATGCAAAGTTAGTTGTTTTAAATTGTTTTCCAGCACCAACAATGCTCCACTCCATTCACATCCAGTTTTAGAAAATAGTTCCACCTTTTCTAGTCAATCAGAAAATAATAGTGGTGTACAGAAGCCAAACACCATTTGTACAACATGAGTGGTATGGGGCAATGCTCTTTATAACACTGCAAAATAATGTTTTTGTTGCCGGATTAATAGAATTTCTCTTGTTTTGTTTTTCATATAAAACACACTTGTAATGTTTTAGTGTGTCCAGACTTCAACTGTATAGCATATCCTGTTTTGTTAGTTCCACTACCAGTCAACCGTCCTGCGTAATCACATTCAGTCGTGTTGCACAGCACATTAATGCCTTCCAGCCAGTGGGGATGTTATTTTTATGGCACATTGTTATGTGAAGTGTTGGGTTAGGTATGCCAACTATTTTGTGCTCACTATCATTGCACTGCCACTACTACAATATCTGCAGGTAAATTATGATCTACCTTTTGGGAAACCAGTGGTTTAAATTATGTTATTTTACGCAAAACCCTAGACCTAGTAGCACCCAATGTGAGAGGACTCCATGGGTACTCTCCTGCCTTCTTTGTTAAATATTTGTATGCACTATCCAGAGAGCATTTTTGTGAATATTTGATTTTATTTGATATAGACAATTTTGCAGATTTAATAACATTCTGTTTTTCTCCATTGCAGACTTGTGTTTATGGCATAGCAGCTATATTATGGTCAGCTGCAAAACTCAATGTTCCTTCTAATCACAAACTAACACTGCCAAAGAAACTAAAACGATTTCTCCTACATATGGCGAAACGGAATTCAGATGAAAGACCGTCTTTAACCGATGCTCTCCTGGTAATTACAATAATGTAGTTTGTCTATTGTTTATCCTATTTTGTGATATGATTCTATTTACATTTGTAAAATAAACTACTTATTAGGAGTGAATAAACTTTATTTCACAATATTTTTGCATGTAGCGCCTGTAGCGTTTATTTAAATCAGGCAGTTAGGTGACTGAAAAAATACATTTTTAAAGAAACATAATCTTTTCAGCAAAACATGTTTTGCTGAGATTTGCTGCAATGTTTATAATTTTTTATTTATTTTATTTTATTTTTTTATTTATTTTTTTATAATTTTTTTTTAAATGCCTCTGTCGCTATTAAACTTTGCTCTATTTAGAAAGCATTAAAAGTTGAATTAACTTTGTACTTCCCAATTTGTTATACACTAGATCTCTTTGGCACTTGATCTGGGTTAATAACCCATTATTTGTTCACCAGAAAAAGCAATTAGCATGTAGTGCAACCCAGAGATGTTGTTGTTATAACTACTGTTATTGTCATTATTTATATATAAAGCACCTAAATATTCTGTTTTTTTTTAAGTACCGTATTTATCGGCATATAACACGTACTTTTTCTCCCTGAAAACAGGGGACAAATCATAGGTGCGTGTTATACGCCGATATTCCCTCCCACCTCCTCATCCTCAACGGGGGGGGGGGTTAGAATGCGGAGGTAAGTTGAGGATAGGGGGATTGAGGTTGAGGAGAGGGGGGAGGAGGGGGTTTGAGGATAGGGAGGTTGAGGATGGGGGGGATAAGGATGGGGGGGATGGGGGGGATGAGGATGGGGGGGTTGAGGAGGGAGAGGATGGGGGGTTTGAGGAGGGAGGTTGAGGAGGGAGGTTGAGGATTTTGCTTCAAAGTTCTTTATTTGAATTTTTTTTTCCCCTGAAATTCCCTTCTTAAAATGAGGTGCGTGTTATACGCCGGTGCGTGTTATATGCCGATAAATACGGTACATGTGTAAAGTTGGACAATACATTCTTACACTGAAGGTATACATTTTATTCGAGTTGTGCATCATATATCCCCACGGATGAGAGAGTCTTTAGCCTTTATATATATATATATATGTTTATGTATCACACACACCTACACACCTACCTACTTTGCTACATATGTAAATAATAAAAAAGTAGTAATATGTTACGGCATGACATGCCTCATAACAGTGTCCAAGATTTTTGTGAAAGTTACAAGCCAGTAAAAATGATCATTTATTTTATACAAACAATATTTTGTAAATAGTTTAATCATAATTTGAAATCCGTGTTTCTCTCTCTCATACCAGGTCTGCAATAATTATTTACTACAAAAAGGTGTGGACAGTAAGAGTGTTTGGGCACGCTTAAGCAAACTTGCATGTCAGGTGAGTAACATCAGGTTATATGCATTATAGGACCATTGTAATGCACTAGCAAGAAGAGCTAGTTATTGTAATTATGCATTGATCATTAATAAAAGTACTATTAAATTATTAAAAGCAATATTCAATTAATTTCAAAGATTAGAATGTTATCTGTCAGTTGGGTGTTTGTCTCCACAATAATCCGGTCAGCAACAGAGCGTAAATGGTTGGCTAATAACCAAAGGGCTTTAAAAAATCTGATTAGTTTAGATGCCACACAATGGCACAAAAGCTGCCCCATAACGAAAGCCAATGGTGTCTGCCAGATTAAGTTGCCACCCCCATTGACTCTGTCACCCCAAGAGCATGAAAAACGGATTATACATTACATATTAGTGTTTGTTTGTTTTTAAAAGAGGATTATTTCTAAGAAATGCAGTGTTTGTACTATGCAAATGAGTGGCTCAAGAATATCTGCTTTCATTTGCTAATTAAAATCAGTCTGCTCTTCTGTCCTTGCAGTGGCCAAAACCATGACCCCAGATGTTGTCATTCAGTTAGATCAAATTATTTAGGAAATACTGGGGGGATAATATTTATAAAACTTTAATTTTCATTGACAGTGGTGCATTAAAAATAATGTTAAAAATATATAAAAACAACTTCAGTGAAAATCCCTAAGTATAATTAGTTCAAATAAGCGAGAAGGTGCAGACTTCCTGACACCACAAAAGCTTACTGAATCCCTATTTCTTTCTGGATATGATAGTTGTATTTCAAATGAACATGATTATGTGAATGCTTGACAAAATGAAAATATGAAAGTAGCACTTAATCAATAATTCAGTGTTTTCCAATCCGGTCCTCAAGGCACTTTCATAATGTTATAATTCAAGGTGTTTGAAATAGATGCCTATTGTGTATTGCGTTTTGACTTAAACTACCTGAATATTATGATCCTGGGGAATTCTTATGAGCCTGCAACAAATTGGATAATTAGACTAGATTAGTCAATAAATCTTGCAAGATTTGTAACAGCTGAGAATAGTAACACATTTGTAAACGCTTATTGGCACTGTTACTCCTTTTGAAAATCTGCAGAGTATTTTACTGACTATATCTGTATAGAAATTACAGAGAGGTTCTCAGTGACTATTATCTAGTGGGTCATCTTGGTGTTTAGAGAATGATGCCCTCTAACTCAGTTTCTCCACTTGCACCAGTCTTTTTTTCACACAATTTTTAGTTTTATTAATGATTAATTCCTAATTAAATAATCTACCTTGTGTTGTCAAGGCATTGCAGCGGTCTTGTAGTTTGTGGGCAATTTTTGTAACTTTTGAGTATAAACTAAAGTTGTTTTTTTTTTTAATATGATGAAAACAAAGTTAAATGTGTAACCCATATATACTAAGACATATTATTATATATTTAGTCAATGCGGAATACAAAAACATGTTTGGAAGAACATCCTCCTTGTGAACAAACTGATGATGTTTCAGAGCCTTCATCAGGTATGTGTTGTATTAAATTGTAAGCATTAAATTACTGCTGCAGTTTATTTCTGGCATGCAATGTTATAGCATTGAAATATTGTACTACTACATATTTTCTACCATTATTAATATGTGTAGTGATGTATTTTTGCTTATAGGATTCTTACCGGTATCCAGCAACAGCAAACTTCTGGCAGTGAAAGGGCCAGTTCCAATAAAAGATGAACATCCCAAGTTACCACCTGCATTTACATCTCCAGCCACATATTTTAAACCTATAATTCTTATGCAGAATGAAGGAAATTACAGGTACAATCATTTCATTTCTCCTTCCAAAAGACCTCCAGTGATATTATTTTGCTATATCATGTATTATTTATGATCTGTGTACTATTTCTTTCAGTAACCAAAACACATCTAATTGTACTCATACTGAACGATGTGCAAATAAGGAAGAAAAAGAAATCAAAGACAAGCATATGTTTATTAATGACACTGGAAACTGTGCTGATGAAGGAAAGACACGTCAACTTGAAAATTCCTCCCTTTCACCAAAGTTGCAAGATGCAAATAAATGGGATTCATTTGATCAGAAAGAAAAGACTTCACCAGCTGCATCTTCCATCTCGTCAAACTCTTCAACGATACCAGCAAGCCCGGTTGTAAATAATTACCTTCTTAAACAGGATCCAAAAACTGGAAATTTGAAACTTGTACGTGTACAGCTTAGTCTACCAGAAAATATTCCAAGTGTATCTATTGAGACTGAACCTGTATATCCGCTTCCAGAAACTGTAGCAAACAATGAGATTAATACTTCTAACTTACAAAACAGCGAGCCTTCCACCGTGCCAAATATAGCCAAATGCAAAGAAGTACAGAAGAAGCTGAATGATGATATTCCATTAGCTAATAAAGCACTGAATCACAATCCTGAAAGTCCTCAGACATATCAGGATAATAACGACGATAAAAAAACAAATACTAAATGTACCTCACAGGAATGTCAAACTCAAAGGACAGTGTCATCTCCTTTGCAAAAAGTGGTCCAACTCATACATGATGAATTTGCATTTGATGGATATTTAGAAAATGGAGTTGAGGATCTTGCTATGGGTAAGTGTCACGACCCAGGTATGAAAGATCCAGGTGCACCCAAACACCTCCTGCTTTCAGCTTGCACGACACCCTGAGTGGGGAGGTATCATGTTTAATCTTGGCGCCCGGCATGCCTCAGTCCCATTTCACAGGAACTCTGTAAATCACAGGTTACAGGCTCTTACTAGCTTATTAAAAATAACTAAGAATTGAGCATTTTCCCTAATCTCTTGTACTTGGGATCATGAGCAGGCACACACCATTCGATTAGTGTATCAGACAAAGAATCTCACAGACATAGTTTTAAAAAGTACCAAGGACCAATCCAAATTATCTTTCCCCCCCCCCTTTATGAAACCGCGGGGGGGGGGGGGGGGAGTCAGTTTATCACTTTATGACCCTCTGAGAGAACTGAACATTCTAGAGAGTTAACTCCTTCCAGTCCATGGCCATGATAAAATACTTTATAATGGAGAAAATTACACTGCACTCTCTAAAGACACTAATAGTGTCATATCTTAGCGTATTCTTACCACATTCGGAACACATAAATTCTCTAAACATGACCCATAAATGATAGACCAATTGTCACAGTCCTTAAAACGCATTTCATGGTAATTTTGATATTCGCAATCACACGGGCTAGGGTCACAAATAACAAAGTCTATGACTTCAGGTACCAGGTTTCCCTAAGGGTCCATAGACTCCAAAAGTCTGGTGGGCCCTCCTGGGCATCACAGTAAGTATCAGTACTTATTGATGAAAAACACCTGTAGTTTATTTCAATTTCATTGCGACCTCACTTTCTGTAACATTTTCAATAATAATCTATTAAAATATGTGTTGGAATCTATAAAACAATACTTTATCCTGTAAAAATGTAATTTTATCCTAGTCACATCAAGGATTAATTACTCTTTTATTGCTATTATTATTATTTTTTTTATTATCATGTTTTTTCATAGAGATTTATCTTATACAGGTGAATATATTTTTGCCCTGAAAGGCCTCCAGTTTTCTACATTCTGTGGTGCAGTATGCGAGAAGTTTTGTGATCTTTATTGGGATGACCAGTTGCTTGAGAACCTCTATCAAGTTGTTAGTGGGAATCCTCCCACATCTTCCAGGTATGGAAACTTTCTTCTGTTTTCAAGAGATCATTAAGGAACAGGAGAGCACTCGTTTAAGGTACACACAGTATAATGTATGATGAAGAGAGTGGTGTCAAAAATGTCATGTAGGAAAGTATTTTAATATGGATGAAACCCTACCACAAGAACCACTCCAGGATGGCTGTCACATAATTTTTCTTCCCCAAAAGCTTTTAATAAGAAAGATTTGACTTGTGAATTAAAATATATATATGTGGAAACTGTAAAGCTTGAGATGTGTGTTAAGCTAAACAAAAACAGTGACTAAATGAATCGCCATCATTCTACCTCTGTAGCTGATCTAAAATGTAGTACACTCCACCATAAGGGGCAATAGAATGGGAAATGCTTATAGGGCACATTATAAGCATTTCCCATTCTATTGTATAAGCTTTTTTGTTTTTGTTTTTTTTGTATATTCAAAAGGATGGACATAAATCACAACCTTGTAAACATATAATAGATACCAAAGCCTCCTTGACTCTATGAAATAAAGATGCCATGTTTAAAACATGAACCCATGTTTCTCTATAGTGAAATTCAGTGCTACACTTTATGCATAAACTAGAGCGAGGTATGGGGAGCAAATCGGAAATGTTATGGGGGGGACAGACATTATTACAGGTAATACAGCTATTTGATATTGCGATGTAAAAGGGATATTTTTTTTAATATTACAATACACTACATAAGTGTTTGTTTGCATTTTCAAATATGATATTAGTAACAACTGCTTAAAAGCTCTGTTTTTACTTACCAAATCCTTCCAAACAGTCCCTGCAAGTGGCTGCCCCTTGTAGTTCATGCAAACAATGTGTCTATAGTACTAGATTTACTAGTCAATGACAGAATTTGTCTCCACAGTATGTTGCTAAAATGCTGCTGAAACAGTCTGTCATTGGCTCCTACATCTAATACTATTAAAACATATGCATAAACTGCAGGGAGCGGAGCTCTGCAGTAACCGTTTGGAAGGTTTCAGTGAGTAAAAACTGAGCTTTTAAACACTTGTTATTAAATGATGTTTAAATGTATATGGAAATAAACATACAATTATATTTTAATATTAAAAACAGAGACCTGCCATGTACCCTTTAATCTAATTTGTGTTAATTGTTTCTTAGGACAAATCGGACGGATGCTGCAAATCAATCGCTCGCTGCACAGAATGGAAAAAAAGTTGAAAGAAAATCTCGGAAGTATAGGAGACAGGGAAAAATGGCAGCAAATGTGATAGACAGTGAGGAGGTGGTGTCCAGTGCATCAGAACCACCATTGAATGTCGAGAAAGAAAAGGAACCTGAAACCATGAGACCGATATTTGCACTGAGCACAGCAGGTATGATTTAACACATTTTCCATGGAAATTTTAAATATGACATACGGTATATATAAAAAGAATACAAATCTAATTGGTTTCACATACAGACTTTTTACATAACCCTTCGGTTTATATACTTATTTGGATGAAAAGACACAGCAAACCTCCCGTGTATGGCAGAAATAAACCCTTTACCTATAAATATGGGTATTTGCAGGTATGTTATTAACAATCTGAGAGTGTTAAAAAATCCCCTTTGACTATTGCTATAATTAAGCAGAAACTACTTCTGAATATCCTCCTTCCTAGCTTTCTGGCTTACCACAGTTTATGAACACTCACAGGGCCCTATTCTATTGCCAAATTCATAAATGTATACACTTAAATTCACTCTTAATATTGCCAAATATTCTATTAGGCACTATCCAATTACGAGTTACCCACCCACAATCACTACGGGACGGCCAAATGCGCAAAATTAGCCTCAGAACTCCATTGGTTTTAGCACAGCTCGAATATTACGAGCACTAACTAATTAAACTTACACAAAATCAATATTCTATTAGACCCGTCGCTCAAGCTCGCAAGTAAATTCATACCTGCAATTTAAAAAAGTATCACGTTTCTGTCAAAATTATTGCGAGTACTAAATAGGAAACTTATAAGAGCCGTAGTAGCAATTAAACACTCAATACTGTACTTTAAAAGCATGGAAAGGCTTTAGAATTAATTGCAGAACAGTCTCAAAGCCACAATATTTGTGTTAAATAACCCATAATTGGTTTGTTTTATAAACATTTTCTATCTCCCCTCTTCGCGTTATACTTATTTGTATATGTTTTTTTTGTTGTTTTTTTTTTATGTTGAGGATGTCATTGTTATATATGATTGTATTGTTTTGAAAATAATTTTTAAAAAAAACTCCACAAATATGCAATTCAAATTTTTTTTTTTAACTGTTATTTCTGAGTAATATCGATCTTGGGACTCAAGGGGGTGAAGGAGTACTGGATTGCAAGCAAGATGGGCAAATATTACTTATTGGCACTAATTAATTCTTCGCTTCCGATTGCAGATCACGTTTAACTTCCATATTTAACTGATATCATGATGACGGTCACATTTACTATTGGCTGTGTCTAATAAATAAATTCATGAACTTGCTTAATTAATGTCAGATCATATGATTACACCTTTTGAAAATACTTAAAAAGGCAGGGTTTGTGAGTTAAGGCTAAAGGAGGTAAATTGTGGGCTTGAGTCAATAAAATACATCTAAACATTTAGAGAGAACAAAACACCTGCAGCCAAATGTATGAGTTTGAGGCATTTGCCGTCTTCTAATAGAACAGAGCTCACTGTCGGGTTGATTAGCAGGAAGGGCTTACTTAAAATGTAAAGATTTTATTACACCATCCAGACAGCTATTCTTTTAGTATAGAGATTGCCAAAGGTGTGATTCCATGTGGCCCTCTGCACGTTTTGAGGCAACACCTGCACACATTTTTACCTAGGTCAATATGCAATTGCCTTGATGCAGAAAATGTTTCACAACCCCACTTAAAAAAACACTGGAAGAAAATAATTGGTTGTTCTTAATGGGCACCTCAGTCACAAGTTTACTACCATACATTTCTATAAGAGCTGGTTTAAACATTGCAATGTTTTGTTTGCATGGACTATGAGTGCAGTAAGGGTTAATAAGTGTTTTGTTTATCCTGTTGCAGAAAATTATACAAGTATCCTTACATTTTTAGTATATATATATATATATATATATATATATATATATATATATATATATATATATATATATACACAATTAGCACTCTTTCTAGTTAGTGTGAAACCAGTATTTTCCAATTTCATAAGATATTAAGTATGAAATAGTTAAATACATCTGACCCATGACATAGCGATTTCATTTAGAGACTAGTACACAAGTTCTTAGACAAAGTAAATATGTTTTCTCTTTCAAGTACAATTCCATGATTCAAGGATGATCATGATGTCACATCTGACATCATGTGTTGTGCGCATCTAGGGGCATGTACTAACTGCATGATCTGCACATGCAGATTACCTGTTGGATATTATATGTAAATAGCATGTGACTGGTTGTTGGTGGGAAATGCAGTGGCACGACTTTCTGGTGCACGGCCAATACGCGTTGACGCATGCGTGCCAAAAATAGCGCTCCCGACATCTGTGCTCTCACTCTTCCTGTCACTAAGCTTCGGTCAGCCATCTCCTCTACACCACATTTTCAGCCCTCAGCACCCTGCTCTCCCCTCTATACCCCTGGCCCTGTACCCTATGCCCCCTCTAGACCCTGAGACTTTAAAGTCAGTCAGACAGGAGCCACAATGTACACCATCCAGCTCAGGGTTTACATGGGGTACAGGGGGAGGAGGCTGGGGTACAGGGCCAGGGGTATTGAGGAGAGAGAAGGCTGCTGAGGGTTGAAACCGAGGTGAGAGAGCTGACCGAAGCTAAGTGACCGGGAGAGTGAGAGCACAGATGTCAGGAGCGATATTGTCGGCGCATATTGGCCTTGCGCCAGAAAGTCGGGGTGCCGGGAAATGCCATGTTGGTATATGGGGGAAAAATATGGATTAGTTCATTCTTATGTAAACAGATATAAAAAGTTATGTATGCTGATTTCCTGTAAGTTGCAATTCAGTAACTGAGTGAGTTGGTGACAGCCATTTTGGTTTGTTACTAATCCACATCTCTTTTTTCTAAATAAACTCACCATGAGAAATAAGCAAAGGACTATTTTTTTTCTTGGCGAATGTCATGCCAGTGAGTGGGAAGTGGGGTAAGTATGAGAGTTTTCCACAACTATCCTTATCTTTAAAGTTGCTACCTCCTTCTGAATAATTAGAATACTGCTCCAGTTAAGTTATGGATCTCTATGGAGAAATTGGCAACTCCCTCTAGTGGCTAAAGTTGATACAGTTAAAAGAAATTATGAGCTTGACTACTTTTTTCTGAAATTTGTTTGCACGGGGTTTGAAAGACTATTTCTTAGCTTCACATCACTCCTTTTCAATGCAAACAAAATATTCAAATGTAAAACTCTTTAAAATGCATGATAGCAAATTTTGTAATTTTTAGTGTCAGTTTAGGTAAAGATTGTAAGATGCCCCGGCTGTCTGCTTCAGATAATTAGATGTTTCTTTTGCAGTCCTTTAATAAATGGTAAGACATAGGTTGCCAGAGATGTGGCTGTACAAGAAGCACATTATTAATGTTTCTACATGTCTTTCTCTTTCCAGACACAGAGACGGTGATTGCCGACACAGAAGGAGATTTTCCAGTTGATGAAGAGGACATGAGTGAGGCCTTAGTTGTAAAGGTTACCCAATCACAAGACCCTGTCCCTATAGAATTTGAAGAAAACTACCTGTCCAGAACATTTCCAGATTCCAGCAGTTACTGGATCAATCCAGATTTTATAGAGGAAAACGAAGAAAACAATGAAGATTCATTTGCAAAGCACCGCGAGCATAACCTTGCCATGTCCATAAGTCAGGCTGAAATATATCAATGTAGCCCTGGTTGGATCAGCGCTTTCTTTGGAGACCAGCTGTTTGATTCTGAGGTGCAGCACTATGTGAGCATACTGGGAAGACAGAAGAAGAAAGGCCCCACTGACATAGAAGCTAAGAGACTGGTAAGTATTTTATTAAAAAAATTTACATTTACCGTATAATAATTCTAAATGATGTCCTTTTTTTTTGTAAGGATTTAAAAAAATATCTTGTAAAACATTGTTTTGGATGAGATTTAAGTTACTATGGCCTTGATTCAATTGAGCTATTGTTTTTGACAGGAGCCAATAATGTAGCCTGTAAACTAATTTGCTATTTAATTTGCGTAACAATCTACGGGTTACAGGCTGAAAATCCCTGCGGTTGTTACAATCGTAACTTACAACCTATCTAAGCCTTTGATCTTTTAAGCCTGCAAGAGTTACAACCGCAAATCCCTATTCAATTGCTACAATTCCTCAAGCCCACAAATATTTTCACACCCGTAAATGTCAAATGTAGAAGAAACTCCTACGGGTATCAGATAGGACTCGCAAGGGGGTTTAACCCCTGTCCGTAGCATTGTAAATGCAAATAGAAAATCAAAACTGCTCTTTTAAAGATGTTATCAAATTTTTTTTTTTGATTTGTCATTTCGGTGTTTGGTATCAATCTCGGGAATCAAGGAGTTAATACGTATCAGGTCACCCACATGGACTAGAACATTTCCTTCATTCATTTTTATTATTTTGTACATTGCGGGATTGCGAGTCTGAGTCTGATCGCATATCGGACCTAAACGCTAATTGATGGACATGTAACCTCCATGTTTTACTGACTTAATGATGGCGGTCTCATTTTCTATTGGCTGTTTCTAAATCGGTAGTTATGTCCTTGCTTAATTGATCATGATCACGCTCTGAAATGCTGTTTATGATTGCATAATACGGTTTTGGCACATAATTGCGGCCTTGTTTAATTGAAACGCTCAAATCTCAAGCCCGCAGACATACGGCCTGTAAAACGTAATCTGCGGGTCTGCAATTGAATCCCGGCTCTGTGTCTGTTTTTAAATTTAAGCTACATTAGTAATGTTCTGGTTTTCTACGTTAATATAGTATAAATATATATTTACTAGCTACCTATTTTTAATCATTTATAATAAAAAAAAACATACAATAACAGAGGGTATTTGGCGCATAACCGTACAGTTGATTTCCCCCTTACATATAGCACTGTGTAAAATGTTGGCTTTTTAAAAATAAAGATCATTAATCACGATTCATACAGTTTCCTAAATCCCCCAAAATATTTGGACTATCAAAAACAATCAAACAAAAAGCTATATATCTGCAAAAAATACATTATAAGTTTTGTTTTAATATATTGTCAAATGCATACCTTTTATGCACAATTTTACTACGTGTATGTAACCGTATCCATTCACGTAAATAATATGTTTATTAATTGACATATGGGAGCTGGGGAAAAAAAGTCACAGATTAATCTAATCTATAAAAAACACTTTTCTGCATTTTTTTATTATAATTCATATGTTTTTGTTCTAATATCATGGAAATTTGCTAAATCACCATTGCCCTGCTCCTATTTAAGTAGTATAAATCAGTACAAACAGCTTTTCAGCTTATTGAAAACTTGCTTCTTTGGGAGTAAACTTAAAAATTGCTTATTTTTCCACCTTCTTTGGGCAGGAGCACCATCCATATATTTTTTATTATTGGGCACCTGCTATAGTCTACCCTGCAGCTTCTTATTTGCTGCACAGCTTTACTTGCATATGTGCTTCCACAGCCAAAATATGGTCAGAAAAAAAATAGCATTTTTAGTGTTTTTATTACAGAAACATTTTTTTTTTTTATCACAATAAATTTAAAATATGTTAATACTGATGTTTACCAATTAAAAGTCATGAAACTGGATGCTACCCAATGTATTTTAAACATCTACATTGCTATATAGGCAAATAACTATATTTAAATAGCTGATATATTATAGTAGTTATGATATTAATGATACCTGACTTTATTTTGTCTTTCTTCTCTGCTTTGGACATATATCGCTTGACCTGATCAAGAAATCTTGGGATACTCAGCTGCTCCTATCTGCTGTTCCTTTAGTTCCAAGACAAGTAGTTCTGAACTGACTCCATTTAAAGTTTAAAAAGATCTGTTCTGAAAGAGTCATTGTGTAAATATGTGACTGTAATTAAGGCATTACTTCTTACATTTTAGGAGCTTGAACAGCAGCTTATGATAGAGACAAAAAATTACAGAAAAACCATAAAGCTTTACCAGAGCTTGTTGCAGAAAGGGAAGCGGAACAAAGGTAAATATTCTAAAGCTCAGCTATGTATTCTTTTTAAAATATAGTGAGGTAGAAAATATTTTCCTCAAAATAAAATGTTATTTAGAAGTGAGAAAATGAGATTGACATTTCTGTTTTAAAAACAAAGTGAAAACATATTTATAAGTAGCTATAATATAAGACGTTGCATTAATGGGACGCATAAAGGTTTTGTTTGGGATATAAATTTAATGCATAGGTGAAATAAGCACATTATAATGTTTTTTTATTTTTTTCATCTAGAAAAGTTGTTTAGTGGAATAAAACTATATTGTAGAAAAGTATTTGTGTTTCGCTATTGCACATGCTCATATATCCAGTAGCATAAGAGGGAGACTCCTGGTGAATGACCTATGAAAAGACTGATAGATCTAAAATCCAACATTGCCTGTGATATTTATGCCACTATTTTTTTATAATATGCAATTACTATATTTTGAGATAATAATGTTGTCTTGTCTTGCTTGAAGTACTGAACGCTACCACTTATATAAATATGGTATTTTACATATAGGTTCACTGTCACAGCATAACAATCCCAGCAACTTGATTGTATTTGCTTTTGCCTATTGTCTTGTAGTTGGTTTTATATACTTGGGGAAAATAGAAATTGTTAAATACAATGCAAAATGTTGTATGTTTATGAGGGATATACAACTTAACATCAATTCTCCAAATTGTTGTTGTCAGTATACTAAATTGAAAATACAATTTGGCCATGAAGAGACATTCTGAGACTATAATTATAACAGTATAGTATAGAAGCAGTTTCTGACCTTAATCACGTCATCTTTAAGATTTTAACACTGAATAGTAGTTCAGCTTGTTGTTCTCTCGTGGCAACCAGAAATTTACATCCAGAGATGTACCATTGTTATATATTTTATATAGTAAAGTCAATTTATTTCTAGCTTGACTTTAGTAATAGGAGCTGAGATATAATTTCACATGTGGTATATTATGTCAGAACGTTCTTTGCCTTTTTTTCCCCTGAAGGTTCTGATATAAAAGAGCTCATCCCAAAACTGAAAGGTCATTTGGAAGAAATGAAATCAAAAGTGCAATTTCTTGAACTAGCCAAGAAGTTACTCCAAGTAAGTGATCGGATTATCATATGTATATTTTATCTATGTTTATTAGATTCAAAAGTTTATAACTGACATCATTTTATCTTGAACTAAGCAAATATCTGCAATGTTTCATTTTAGGAAAATGAAATGACGCTGCATAGGTGTATAGTTTGTGTGTCCGTACATGTTACCGTATATACTCGAGTATAAGCCGAGGCACTTATTTTACCACAAAATACTGGGTAAAATGAGTGACTCGAGTATAAGCAGAGGGTGGGAAATGTGCTGCCCCGTGTCCCTCTTGTGCCCTCTGTGTCCCCCCCCCCCCTCCCTTCCCTGTGTCTCTCCCCCCCCCTCCCTTCCCTGTGTCTCTCCCCCCCCCTCCCTTCCCTGTGTCTCTCCCCCCCCCTCTCCCTTCCCTGTTTCTTCCCCCCCCTCTCCCTTCCCTGTGTCTCCCCCCCTCTCCCTTCCCTGTGTCTCCTCTCCCTTCCCTGTGTCTCTTTACCCCCTCTCCCTTCCCTGTGTCTCTTCCCCCTCATCCTCAACCCCCCTCATCCTCAACCCCCCTCATCCTCAACCCCCCTCATCCTCAACCCCCCTCATCCTCAACCCCCCTCATCCTCAACCCCCCTCATCCTCAACCCCCCTTATCCTCAATCTCCCCTCCTCATCCTCAATCTCCCCTCCTCATCCTCAATCTCCCCTCCTCATCCTCAATCTCCCCTCCTCATCCTCAATCTCCCCTCCTCATCCTCAATCTCCCCTCCTCATCCTCAATCTCCCCTCCTCATCCTCAATCTCCCCTCCTCATCCTCAATCTCCCCTCCTCATCCTCATCCTCCCTCCTCATACAGAGATAGACACGGGGGGGGGGATAGAGAGACACGGGGGGGGGGGATAGAGAGACACGGGGGGGGGGGATAGAGAGACACGGGGGGGGGGGGGGATAGAGAGACACAGGGGGGGGATAGAGAGACACGGGGGGGGGATAGAGAGACACGGGGGGGGGGATAGAGAGACACGGGGGGGGGGGATAGAGAGACACGGGGTGGGGATAGAGAGACACGGGGGGAGAGTGACTCGAGTATAAGCCGAGGGGGCCCTTTTTAGCCTTAAAAAAGGTCTGGAAAACTCGGCTTATACTCGAGTATATACGGTACTTTTATTTACATATATTCATACATATTATCAACTGTAGAATCATAACAAGGGCCTCTGTGTATTTCAAATTACGTTTTTCTTGAGTCTGCACAAAAATATTTGAAAATTGAAATTTGTAGTATTCGTAATGGAGAACAACTGGATTTGCTAGTGTGGGCATAAACCAGCTCACGTGCTGAAGAAGTATTTAAAGTGGTTTTAAATCTATTAAAATAATATTTATGTCTAGTGACAATGTATTCCTAATTGTTCATGTTAATAAAATGTTTAGAAATTATCTAATTGTTCCATTGATTTCAAAGCATGTTTCTTAGAAATAGTCTAGAGATGAAATCGCTATGAAATACAGGCTGAACTATTTGAATTTATATTCAACAAACCTTATCTTTGGTCATAAAAATTTAGGCAAATGTTAGCTTTTTCACTCAATAACATGAACATGTCTGTTTCCAAACTAAGGTTTCTTATGCAGAGCAGTGGGCTCTTGAAGCATCTCAACTACCCACCGTGGCGAAGATGGGAAGAAGTCATGACTTGGTTGTGGACCCTTCTGATAGCTCATCATTTCTGCTCATCTATAATGAAAAACAGCAAACCGGTGACAATACAGCCAAAAGTCTACTAGCTGGGACACCCCTTGGATTAATGTCTCATCTTTACGCCAGGTAACAATGAGTGAATTTGTATGCACCTTTGCTAGCTATTATACATATCATACAAAAAGCTTATATGGGTTTTGAAATCTTAATGGACCAGCATGCTTTGATCATTTTATGTCCATGTTCAAATTTATATTGTGTTATGTTTACAGATTTCAAAATATTAAGAAATTGTATTCGGCATAGTCCCTTACAGGTTTTAATTGTGCATGAGATAGTTAATATTCAATGTTCAACTTTTTTCAATGACCACAGAATTTTTAAAGATTTGATAATAGAGAAAACATTTTTAGAAATGGGGGGTAAAAATAAATATAGCGCTTAACTCATTATATATGTACTAGCGAATTGCCCGTCAAAAAATGACGGGCATGAAATCGTAATGCAGGTAATGTTGTTTTATCCATGTTTTAGCGTGAGGACCTTCAGCGCTCATTGCGCAGCTTTTTTTTTGTTTGTTTTTAGAGGGGCTTTTTTTGTGTATATGTCTTGTTGTATGCCAATGAAATAATGCATAAATAATAAATGAATATACTTTACCTATTCCTAAGTAATATATGCAGGAAGCATTGTGCTGAAGAGCTGACAATCTGTGTCTATGTTCCTGCAGCATCCACTGTAGTTTTGCACGTTCTGGAGCTGAGGTGTAAGTGTCAGCAATGTGTGTAGTGTGTAGTGTAAATGTGGTGCGTGTGCGAGGTAAAGCCGTTAGTGTAGCTGTGTACTTCCGCATTGATAAATGGTGCAAATGTGTATGTGTTACGCTGGTGTGTATGATTTTCCGTCCTTAGTAAAAGTGTATCTTTACCTCGTACGGCTTTTTTGAAAAGCCATATGTGTTTGGTGCTGTTTTGTGTGTTTAGGGTCCTGTAGCCTCGTTTTTGTTTTTTTCGGCGGGCCATTTTTTCTCTCGCTTAGGGGATTTTCGTATGTCTAAACTCGTGATTTTGGACTTGAGTGGAGGTGTAACTTCACTTGCAGAGGTCCTGGGTGCCCCAATCCCCCCCCCCCCCCCTTTGCTGTGGGTAAGCTTTTTATGTGGTTTTTTTGTGTATTTATTGTGTTTTGACTGTTTTCCGGTGCCTCACACGCGGTTACAAACACCCACACCAGTCTTTGGCTCATTGCAGCCGATAGAGCCTCCGTGAGGGGCCACATTTGCGGTCTAAACTGCGTCGCTCGCTTGATGAGGGACGCAGTTCTTGCGAGCTCGCAAGAACTGCGTTGCTCGCTATGCGAGCTCGCAAAGCGTGACTACGATCCGTAGTTTGACAATTATAATATGTGATATTTATGCTTGGATTAACCAGTCTTATATCTGCTTTGTCATCAGGAAGGATGATCTCAGAAGCAATAAGGGATGCAAACTTTCAGGAGAACCAATTGAAACTTTATTTGTACCAAAGGTCCCTCCATGTTGAACTGC
Organism: Discoglossus pictus; assembly: GCA_027410445.1. NCBI lineage: Eukaryota > Metazoa > Chordata > Amphibia > Anura > Alytidae > Discoglossus > Discoglossus pictus. The sequence continues at coordinate 75,114,652 of CM050171.1, read as the reverse complement.
AGATAAACAAAAAAAATGCTCTCAGTACATAATCATTTTTATAATAATTTATAATAAATTAAATGTTCATTGCGATATAATTTTTATGTTTAAAAAAAAAACATATTATAAATATGGGACTTCAGTGATCCTTTAAAGACAATGCGGTATTACATTCTGACCATTTTTTTTTTTTTAACTCTTGACTTGATCATGGGCAAAATGTGTTTAGAAAATATATATTATTTTTTAACTATTATATTCAGTTTTGCTTTATTTGGAGGAGCCATTTGCTTTTGGTCTAATAGGATTGCCAGCCAGTTCTATTGAAAAGTTGCCAGGTTACCCACCATATTTTTAATTAAAAATTAATATTGGACTACAAAAAAAGGTAACATGAAAAATGCTTGCACTAGCCCTTCAGGAATCAATGAAGCAACACTCTTTTGAAGTCACAACTAACAAGGATTTGAATTCATGCTGAAAATTTGGGCTTGAGGTTGATCTATACCAGGGGTCGTCAACCTTGTAATACCTACCCCCTTTTGTGTCTGTTGATAGTAAAAGTTCCTTATCGCCAACTGGTGCTGCAGTAACTCTGTCCCTAGGCTCTCTCACCAGCTCCCCAACCAGCCAGGTATGGTGGTAATCGCCAACTAGTGGGCAGTAAGGACCAGGTTGCTCTTGAGCCATATGTTGCAGACCCTGTGAACTAAATGGATACCGACGTTAGTGAATCAAGCAAAAAGGTGCTATGTTTTGATCTTCATTTGCATTTCAATACTCAGAATCCTTAGCTACAGTGGAAAAACTTCTTACTGAGAAGTTCTGTGGGAAAAGCAGGTCTCTTGGCATATCTGAGACATGTAATTATACTGAGAATGGTCTTTTGTTTCCTTCCTGGGTATACACTGGTAGGTTTTTCAATCACATTCCTACCCACCATAACATTTGTATTGTTTCCTGAGCTATATAAGTGTTGTCCTCGCTTGTTTATGGAATAGTTGATAGAGCTGCTGGCCAAACCTTGAACTAATAAGGAGTTGCTATGCCACCATAGAAAAGCATTCAGAAGAATGTAGTGCCTCCTTCACAACACTTGGTGACAACTTTCCATTTATCTCCAGCTGAGTGTTGCAATGTTTTCATAGCACCACTTGCTTTGTGAAAGAGAGCTTTAGATAACCGCAAATATTGTAGCTAAATAGAAACTCAAACTAAACAAAAATAAAGGAACATTCCCAGCAAAATGTTCAAAGGATCCGGTAGATTTCATATACTCTACATAGACATTTTAATTTCAGTTCAAACAAATACATATAGGCTTCATTTTCATTTTGCATCTGATGATATCATTGTTTTTTATAGGAAAATACTCTCATATTTGTGAATTATATGCCAACTGTTCAAGATTATTAGCTATGTCAACAGTGAACATAAAACTGTTGGATCTATCCCATTTCAAATTCTCCACCAGTGACAGTGGCAGTTGCGGGAAGTGGGCGCTAGATGGCGCTGTCGATATTTTGCCGCGCTGCCAATATTTGAGACAAGTTGTAACCTTAGAAGGTTGCACTAACCTTTAAACTATCCCATACCCTAACCCTCACCCTATCCATAACAGTCTACATAACACTAACTCTGTGGTATCGGCACAGAAAATCAGCAGCACCATCTAGTGGTTGGTGGCCACCACTGCTGCTGCTTCTGCTGGTGAATTTATTGCAAATTTAAAAAGGGAAAGGACCAAACTGTTTTTTACAGAAAATCTTATTTTTGAAGACTGTGGAAAGAAAGTTTCCATGTTGTCTGACTTTATCCATGATTGGCTCGTCTATCTAGTACTATAGAGAGACTATGTGCATGAGATACAGGAGGGGGACCTTTGCAGGGAATTTTTGGAAGGTTTTAGTGCGTAAAAAGCACTTTCAAGAAAGACCTTGTTAATACAATTAAGTTTAATTATGCAAATAAACACTTGGTAGATTATTTTATTATTAAAAACAAGGAATCTTCCATGTCTAATTAAGTTCAAATATCATTACTGCCAAAAAGGAAGAAGCCAAGATTCCAGAAACATTTGCAACATTTTGCTATTCATCTGTTTAGGCACAGTCATCATCAGCTTATTTATATTTGCATATGAAAATTATATATATTTGTTTTTCAGTAGCAATTCAGCTTTTTATTTGTATTATTGTTATTTTGGCTGTACTAACAATAGGAAGAAAATAATAATAATATGTCAGTTATTAAGTGGGGAAAAAATAACAAATGTTTTCATTTCATACGTAGTACTTTTACTAAAACTAATTTGATCAGAGAAATTTTAGTTAATAAACAAAGCTCTGAATCGCCTGAGCACACTGATAATACATCTGGGTAGTATTACATTTATTTCTTACCGAACACGTCAATAAATGACAGGAGCCCAGAAGAAACCTTAAAGACCCTGTGCCTAAAAAGATCAGTCTATCCCTGTACATCAACATCATTTTATCGAAGTATCTAATGTTTAAAAGTGAGTTCAAAAACACCCCTGCTGCTTCATTTTCTAAAAACATCAATCTCTAGTCTTTACTAAAAGCCAATATTTGTATAGTTTTAAAAAAAAAGAAAGAAATCTCTAATCTTTAAATAAAGAATCTCTTTATCCCCCTGATCTACTTACCAACTACTTTGTATCCTTATCTTCTCTTTTCTGCTTCCAACCTTCTCTCTGCTCTTATCTCCATTCAACTTCTCCTCTCGGTCCCTAACTATCCCTCTACTCTCCCCCCCAAACTTCCCCTCAACCTTCCATCTTATATCTACCAGACCCACCTCTCCTCTTATCTCCCTTCTTATTGCTGTCCCCTCTCTCTCTCCTACTTTCCCTTCTCCCGTTATCTCCCCCTCTACCACCAAGCTCCACACTCTCCTGATCTTTCCTCCTGTACTACCAACCTCACCTGTTCCCTTATCTCGTCCCTTTGACCCAATTTTCAATTTCTTCTTTTCTTCCCCATCTCTTCCACTTCCTCTCTCTTATCTCCAGCTCTGCTCCAACCTCTTCTCCTATCCCTTCCTCCTACCTAATCTGATCTTCTCCTCCTCTCCCAACTCCTCTCCCTTCTCCGCCTCATCCTCCTCCTCTCTCCTTCCGACCGCTTTTTCCCTACCCCCTCTTCCTCTCCCTACCCCCTCTTCCTCTCCCTACCCCATCTTCCTCTCCCTACCCCATCTTCCTCTCCCTACCCCATCTTCCTCTCCCTACCCCCTCTTCCTCTCCCTACCCCCTCTTCCTCTCCCTTCACCCTCTTTCCCTCTCCTCTCTTCACCCTCTTTCCCTCTCCTCTCTTCACCCTCTTTTCCTCTCCCTTCACCCTCTTTTCCTCTCCCTTCACCCTCTTTCTCTCTCCCCTCTTCACCCTCTTTTCCTCTCCCTTCACCCTCTCTCCCTCTCCTCTCTTCACCCTCTCTTCCTCTCCCTTCACCCTCTCCCTTCAGCCTTTTTTCCTTTCCCTCTCTCTTCCTCTCCCTTCCCCCTCTCTTCCTCTCCCTTCCCCCTCTTCCTTCTCCTCCCATTCCTCTTCCTATTTTCTCTCTCCCCTCTTTCTCTCCCTTCTGTCCCCTCTTTCTCTTCCTCTCCCCTCTTCCTCTCTCCCCCTCTCCCCCTCGTCCCCTCTCCCCCCCTCGTCCCCTCTCCCCCCCTCGTCCCCTCTCCCCCCCTTCGTCCCCTCTCCCCCCCTCGTCCCCTCTCCCCCCCTCGTCCCCTCTCCCCCCCTCGTCCCCTCTCCCCCCCTCGTCCCCTCTCCCCCCCTCGTCCCCTCTCCCCCCCTCGTCCTCTCTCCCCCCCTCGTCCTCTCTCCCCCCTCGTCCTCTCTCCCCCCCTCGTCCTCTCTCCCCCCCCTCGTCCTCTCTCCCCCCCTCGTCCTCTCTCCCCCCCTCGTCCTCTCTCCCCCCCTCGTCATCTCTCCCCCCCTCGTCCTCTCTCCCCCCCTCGTCCTCTCTCCCCCCCTCGTCCTCTCTCCCCCCCTCGTCCTCTCTCCCCCCCTCGTCCTCTCTCCCCCCCTCGTCCTCTCTCCCCCCCTCGTCCTCTCTCCCCCCCCTCGTCCTCTCTCCCCCCCTCGTCCTCTCTCCCCCCCTCGTCCTCTCTCCCCCCCCTCGTCCTCTCTCCCCCCCTCGTCCTCTCTCCCCCCCTCGTCCTCTCTCCCCCCCTCGTCCTCTCTCCCCCCCTCGTCCTCTCTCCCCCCCTCGTCCTCTCTCCCCCCCTCGTCCTCTCTCCCCCCCTCGTCCTCTCACCCCCCCTCGTCCTCTCTCCCCCCCTCGTCCTCTCTCCCCCCCTCGTCCTCTCTCCCCCCCTCGTCCTCTTCTCCCCCCCTCGTCCTCTCTCCCCCCCTCGTCCTCTCTCCCCCCCCTCGTCCTCTCTCCCCCCCCTCGTCCTCTCTCCCCCCCCTCGTCCTCTCTCCCCCCCCTCGTCCTCTCTCCCCCCCCCTCGTCCTCTCTCCCTCCCCCTCGTCCTCTCTCCCCCCCCTCGTCCTCTCTCCCCCCCCTCGTCCTCTCCCCCCCACCCTCGTCCTCTCCCCCCCCCCCTCGTCCCCTCCCCCCCCCCCCTCGTCCTCTCCCCCCCCCCCTCGTCCCTCTCTCCCCCCCCCTCGTCCTCTCCCCCCCCCCCTCGTCCTCCTCCCTCCCCCCCTCGTCCTCTCTCCCCCCCCCTCGTCCTCTCTCCCCCCCCCCTCGTCCTCTCTCCCCCCCCCTCGTCCTCTCTCCCCCCCCCTCGTCCTCTCTCCCCCCCCCTCGTCCTCTCTCCCCCCCCCTCGTCCTCTCTCCCCCCCCTCGTCCTCTCTCCCCCCCCTCGTCCTCTTCTCCCCCCCCTCGTCCTCTCTCCCCCCCCTCGTCCTCTCCCTACTCTTATTCTATCTATTTTTTTAAAATTAATGATTATATTAGGGGTATTGAATACTCCCTGTGCCCCCACTGTATGTACACCACCATGTGCTAATCAGTCACCCAATTCTAAATGGGTTCAGAAAGATGATTGGGCTAGATCTGTTCCCAATCTTGGCTGAAGGATTGGTGTACTCCAAAGAAAAAACAGATAAAATGGAATATCCCAGGACCGCTGTTATTTTAGTATAGTTTCTCAACAGATCTCTGCTTCTTCTTCTTGGTGGGATAATTAATCTACCTGTCTGTGAGGCTCTGTGGATCTCACAAAAGGAGGATGCTGCTTCTCCATCCTACATGGGAGATGGGACAGATCAGCAATGTATTTCCTGCATGTTAAATTAAAGCGTGAGACTTGAGTAGACCAGCATGCCAGACATTTAAGATCTTTACCGGCTGGGTGGCTGGGAGCAGTGTTGGTAGCAGCGCTGCGAGGGGCCGCTAGATGGTGCTGTTGACATTTTACACAATTTCTAACCTTATTAACCTCTTTATAATCTCTCATTGTCCATGACTAGGGTCGCTTTTTCCTCCAGTCCCTTACTCCTACAATATCGCTGCAAAGAAGGGCAGAAATGGTCGCTGAACGACTCCATGAATATGTCCATGGTGAACCAGTCCTTCGTATTAAATTAATGGGACACTTCATGTTTTAGATATTTTAACTTAATATAAAATATTGCTTTTTAGCTTACTGGTTTAGATTAGATTCCCCATTTGATGCTGGCTCTTTATGATAGGACAATATGGTGGTTCAATTCAGTGCCTTTTTCTATATAATTAGGTGTCTTTATACACTTACCACCTGACATCCTTATAATTTACAATGTAATAATTTTTAAAGGATTTTTTTCTGTTTGGAGAAAGAAGGTGAATCAACCTGTATGTGCAATTATCCTATAATTTTTTGTGACTTCCTGTTAAATTGCCAAATCACTGGCAAACTGGATTTACTAATGCCTTAATTTTAAAGTCACCCCTGGCGTTCCCACCCAGAGGAAGGGTTAGACGGTCTTTGGCTGCATTAAAGCCCGATGTTCACTCCTGCTTCCTAGAGATAAGTGAGGCTTGGTCTCATCCACATTAAACACAAGTTTTGTTGTATAGTTGCCTCTTTCCACTACAATGGGAAGCACACCACTGTAAAGATCTCGTAACAGTATGTTGAAATACTTCTTGAATTTTAAATAAATGCATTTTTCACAGAGAAATTAATAAATTAAATTTCTGTTTACATGAGTCGCTGGCAAGCCCCCAGACACCCACAGCAACAGCACCGTGCAGAGAGCATAAGCAGAAAGAGAGTTAAACCTTCACAAATTCATCTGTGCAGAGAATGAACTGCTGGAAATACATAAATAGGACAGTTGTGGGTTAACATCTGCTGCTGCATTCCTGAGTTCCTGGGTAAATTGCTATACATTGTTGTCTTCACCGTGCTTACATCATGGTGTCTGCATATGTTATTAATCATGGAACAGTCAGGAGGCAGATTACAGTGTTGTTGGAAACAGACCTAATACTATAGATTTTTTTAGGTGTTATTAGTGTACTTAAAAAAATATATATTGATGACTTTAACATGCAATTGTGTGCTCTTTCACACTTTAAAGAGCACTTACAGTGAGGTAAATGGCCCTTTAAGTAAACACTGCCTTTGGGAATGATAGGGGGGGGGGGGTGTCAAATGCAAATGGAGATCCCTACAGGCAGGCAACTGCCAAGAAATAATTGTAAGTAAAATTATTTATACACTTTTAGAATAGGAAATAATATTTTTAAAGTTCATGTATAGGAGGACTTTATACTAATATTATAAAAATCCAATCTTACAGTTCCTTTAAGGGCTGCATAAGCAGACCCTGACCATTGTGTTTAAGACTTGTTTGTATAGCAAATGGTTAATAACTTTGGAAAGAGGTGACTAATTGTCAAGAAAGTTATAGATAACGGGGTAAATGTTTTCAAGTGCAAAGGAGAATGATCTACTGGTTATGGAGAGAAAAAATGCACTATAAACATTCCCAAGGGAAATCCCCGAAGAGCCCCATGCAGCCCCCAGGCCTATAGTTTATAAACTATATTGTATTTGAAACCTCTTTTGTGTCCCTTTAAATCTTAAACTGTTTTGCTTTTTTAACACATCAAAATGATAAGTTAATGCAGAAAATATTTCAATTGTTAGATAAATGTGGCTTGGATCCTCTCTGCCATATGGGCTCAATACCATTAAAGTACCTTAATTCGAAATAATGATCCATATTAAGCTAATGTTCACAGGCATACAATCTTTGCTAATTATACTACACTATTAATAAAATAATTGCTTTTAGATAAGATGTTCTTTGAGACACCATTTCTCTTCCTAGCTAGGTAGTGAGGCAGAATAAATAAGAGTAGACGAGAACAAGATCTGGCCATAGAAATGACAGAAAATGAATATAAATAGTCTGACAAGATCACAGTTTGCTTTTATTATATCTTATCATTTTAATATATTATAGTCATACAAGACATCCATAAAATAATAGAAAGCCGTGGAAACTGGAGCAAAGCTAATAAAACTGTCCTCCAAAAATATGTGAAAAATGGTGGTTTTATTATTAGCCATCTAAATTGTGTCTGGTTTTGTATCCAGAATCTATTTTGAATAAATTATTTCTGCTGTGGGTTGAAGGTCTACTCAAAGCCATAAGCGGCACCACAGTTTTCTATGGGAAAGTTGTAAGGGGATGATGTAACGCCCCATATTTCCTGGTATATATTTAAAAATGTATGCTAAACAATTTAGGAACTGTGTTTTTTGTATTTTTTTTTTGTTTGTTTTTTAAACATAAGTAATCTGAAGTTAAAGACATAGAACACAAATCTTTTTTTTTTTTTTCATGTATTTAAGAGCAGCTTTAAACATTACAGAAGTTTTTTTGGGTAGGAAAAAATATTAAAGGCATATATAAATTTTAGGGATTATGAATGCATCTCATAGAGGAAAATCAGTAGTGCATTATAAAAAATCTCAAAATAAATATTAACAAAACTTACCCCAACATTTGCAAAATGTTTCAGTTGTCTGCCACTTTATTTTGAGAAGGCAAGCACCTTGAAAACCTTATCTAACTTGGCATAAAATGTATAATTTGTTTTGGCCAATGACAGACCGCTATAACATTGCATCAACCACTGGGAAGT